>JAMFQS010000157.1:0-28907 GCA_025503055.1 Sordariomycetes sp. B11D1 | reverse complement strand
ATGTAATACATTCTTTTGCTGTACCTTCTTTAGGTGTTAAAATTGATGCATACCCTGGTAGATTAAATGAAATATCTGTTTTCATAAATAGAGAAGGAGTATATTACGGACAATGTTCTGAAATATGCGGTTTATTACATTCTTCTATGCCTATTGCAATTGAAGCTATAAGTCCTTCTAAGTTTATAAATTGACTATATAATTACGAATAAAAGAGGTATTAAAGGGGTAAGATGCCCTTTTAATAGGGTAATATTTCTCTTTTTAAAAGGGCATTATTCTTAATAGGGAAAGAGTAGTGATACGGCCACTGAATTATAAGTTCGAGTCTTATATGTCCTTCTATAGTACTTCCATATACTAAATATCTCATGATTTAAAAATCATGAGATATCTTTAATTATAAGTTTATATTAATATGTAGTATACTATATATACTACTAAATTATAATAAACCTATAACGTTTTACTTGAATAATTTTAAAAACAATAAAAAAAAAACCATGAGTTTAACTTTAATACTTTTTTTAATAGGGATCTTAGGATTCGTATTTAATAGAAAAAATATAATATTGATGCTTATTTCAATTGAAATAATGCTATTATCTGTAACATTCCTAATATTAGTAAGTTCTATAAGTTTAGATGATATAATAGGACAAAGTTATGCAATATACATAATAATAACAGCTGGGGCTGAATCTGCAATAGGATTAGGAATCTTAGTTGCTTTTTATAGATTAAGAGGATCTATTGCATTTGAAAATAAATAATGTATTTAAGTATAATATTTTTACCTTTATTAGGGTCTACAGTGTCTGGATTTTTTGGTAGAAAATCTGGTGTAACAGGATCACATATTATTAGTAGTAGTAGTGTTGTAATAACAACAATTTTAGCTATTATCGCCTTCTTTGAAGTAGGTTTTAATAATAATACCGTATCCATTTCTTTATTTGATTGAATAGTAAGTGAATCATTCAACATAGTATGAAATTTCCAATTTGATAGTTTAACAGTATCTATGCTAATCCCTGTATTAGTAATAAGTTCTCTAGTTCATATTTATTCTATAGGATATATGAGTAGTGACCCACATAACCAAAGATTTTTTAGTTATTTAAACTTATTTACTTTTATGATGATATTATTAGTTACAGGAAACAATTATTTATTAATGTTTGTAGGATGAGAAGGTGTAGGAGTTTGTTCTTATCTTTTAGTTAGTTTCTGATTCACTAGAATAGCAGCTAATCAAAGTTCTATCTCTGCTTTCTTAACTAATAGAGTAGGTGACTGTTTTTTAGTAATAGGTATGCTAGGTTTATTATGAACTTTAGGTAATTTAGATTACAGTACTATCTTTTCATTAGCTCCTTATATAAATACAAATGTTGTAACTATAATAGGGATATGTTTATTGATAGGTGCTATGGCTAAAAGTGCTCAAATAGGATTACATATTTGATTACCTATGGCTATGGAGGGTCCTACTCCTGTTTCTGCATTAATACACGCAGCTACTATGGTTACTGCTGGAGTATATTTATTAATACGTTCATCTCCACTTATTGAGTATAGTTCTACATTATTACTAATATGTCTATGATTAGGTGCTATAACAACTTTATCTAGTTCTATGATAGGTTTATTCCAAGGAGACATAAAAAAAATAATAGCCTACTCTACTATGAGTCAATTAGGTATGATGGTCGTTGCAATAGGGTTATCTTCATACAATGTTGCTTTATTCCATCTTATAAATCATGCCTTTTATAAAGGATTATTATTCTTAGGAGCTGGTGCTGTTATTCATGCTGTGGGTGACAATCAAGATCTAAGAAAATATGGAGGATTAATACATTGATTACCTTTAACTTATTCTGTAATTTTAATAGCTAGTCTTAGTTTAGTAGCATTCCCATTTATGACAGGGTTCTATAGTAAAGATCTTATATTAGAATCTTCTTATGGTCAATACCATTTTCCTAGTATAGCTGTATACTTTATAGCAGTTATAGGTGCAATATTTACTACATTATACTCAGTTAAAGTATTATATTTAACTTTTATAGCTAACCCGAATGGATCTTTAAATTACTATAAAAATGCACACGAGGGTAATATTTTTATGAGTCTTCCTTTAGTTATTTTAGCTATTTTCTCTATTTATTTTGGATTCTTAACTAAAGACATTTATGTAGGTTTAGGTTCAGGATTCTTTAATAATAATAGTATTTTTATCCATCCTTTACATGAAATTTTAATAAGTGCAGAATTTGGGCTTAGTGCTATAATAAAATTATTACCATTTATCTTAACAGTAATTGCTACAGGATTTGCCATAGTACTATTTGAATTTTATCCTTCTTTAACTAACAGTTTTAAATTAACTAACTTAGGTTATAATATATTTGGATTCTTTAATCAGCGTCTATTAATAGAATTATTCGTTAATAAATATATAGTTGACTTAACTCTAAAATTAGGAGGTCAAACTACGAAAATTTTAGATAGAGGTAGTATTGAATTAATAGGGCCTTTTGGGGCTGAGAAACTATTATTATCTGCAGGTAAATTAATAAACAGTTTAAGTACAGGTATGGTTACTAATTATGCATTATACATAATAATAGGTATTATTGTATATCTAATGGGTAATAATTTCTATTTGTTTGACATTAATAATACTTTATTGTTATCTATACTATGTATTAACATTTTTATAGTTATTTTAAGTAGGGAAAGAAGAAATATTTCTTCTTCTTCTTTGCTTTAGTACTAGAATCCAGTATATTTAATTCATTCAAATGAATATTAATGAAGGGTTGATATATATTGGTGCTGAATATAAGTCCATTAAATATATGAAAGTGTTGGATATTATTTTTAATTATATCAAGAATTCTATGAATTTTTTCTAATTTTAAATATAATATAAATATATCTGATTTAAATTCTGTGTTTTATGGTTTAAATGATTTATTTGAATATCTTTATGTGTTTTATAATTCGAACAATTTACTTTTAGGTTTACCAATGGAGCCCTTAAATACTCCAGAAAATACCCCTGAAGGGATAACTTATAACAGTTCATCTAGTGGTTCAAATACCAACACTGGAAATGTTATATTAAACCCTGTGACTGAGATTCCCAACCAAGGAAACGGGAATCCTAGTGAACATCCTCAAACACCTAGTCATCCTGGTGGACACCAACCATCTGGTCAGCCTAGTGAACACCCTCAAACACCTAGTAATCCTAGTGGACAGGGAGGAAACAATAATGGGGATATCTCCGACGCAGACTCAAATGGTTACTTTGATAGTGATGGTCATCATCACCAGTGATATTATACTCCTACTCCTCCTGGTGGCCATTCGCCAGACCATCAGACTTTTTGAGAGCGAATGAATAATCCGAGAGGTAGACCAAGTTTTTCTGAGGATGGATCTCCTATTCATTATTTTAGAGAGGAATCTCCTAGTCCTAATAGAGAAGAATCTCCTAGTCCTAGGAATAAAGAAGAATCTCCTATTCTTAATAATGGAGAGAGATCTTCAGGATCTAAAAGACCTCACGATGGATCTGGGGAGGGATCTTCAGGATCTAAAAGACCAAGAATCTAAAAATAAATTTAATATGTAGAATCTAGAATATATTTACGGAAAACATCATTTATTTATCGTGATTTATATGTATTTAGTAGATTTTTATTATTAATAGAATATCCGGTAAAGCTCTATCTGTTTATATATTTTGCGTCAATATTATAAATTAATTTTATAACTATTGGTAATTACTTGATTTATAAGATAGTATTTGTTGTAATCTTACAATGATTTATTTTTAAATACTGGCTATATTTAAATTAAGCTGTGCTCTTTTGTTTATTCTTTGTTTATCCTTATTCTTTTTAATCATTCCCTTTATTTATGGCTTTCTTATTTAAGGGATAGATAAATAAAGTATAGGCATGACTCAAGGAATACGTATGAAATATTCTTTGGAAAGGAGGAGGTCGGGCGCTGTGATATTTTATTATTCTTTATGAGAATAAATTAGACATCCGAAAAAGGCGCATTTCTAAAGAATTGTGTGATATTTTATAATTCTTTATAAGAATAGTTTAGACACCAAAAAATTAAATAGATATTCATGGAATTTCCTTAAAGTCCTTATTTTTGAAATAATTGACCTAAAAAGCTATATATTTTTTTTTTATATTAATATAAAAAAATATTAGAATAATAGATTTTTAGGGATAATATTTCATTTATACGAAATCTTTCTTAAATCATATATTAAAAAATGATTACGGAGCGGTCTTTGAACGCTAAGATATCTTCCATTAGTATGAATATAGAGAGATGATTTTTTTCTACTAATGCTAAAGATATAGGTAATCTTTATTTAATCTTTGCTTTATTTTCAGGGTTACTGGGAACTGCTTTTTCTGTATTAATTAGATTAGAATTAAGTGGACCTGGTGTACAATATATCTCCGATAATCAACTATATAATAGTATAATTACGGCGCATGGAATCTTAATGATATTCTTTATGGTTATGCCCGCATTAATTGGAGGTTTTGGTAATTTCTTATTACCTTTAATGGTAGGGGGTCCAGATATGGCATTCCCTAGACTTAATAATATAAGTTTCTGATTATTACCTCCAAGTTTACTATTTCTAATATTCTCTTCATGTATAGAAGGAGGTGCAGGTACAGGATGAACTCTTTACCCACCTTTAGCAGGAATACAAAGTCATAGTGGACCTAGTGTAGATTTAGGTATTTTTGCTTTACATTTATCTGGAGTAAGTAGTTTATTAGGTGCTATAAACTTTATTACTACTATTGCTAATATGAGAACTCCTGGAATTAAATTACACAAGTTAGCTTTATTTGGGTGAGCTGTAGTTATAACAGCTGTTTTATTATTACTATCTTTACCAGTATTAGCCGGTGGTATTACTATGGTATTAACAGATAGAAACTTTAACACTTCTTTCTTTGAAGCAGCAGGGGGAGGTGACCCAATATTATACCAACATCTTTTCTTAATTACAATATTGTGTCTGTTTATTTAATTACACCAAAGTGTAATAAACAGACACAAGATCAGGAAAACAGGGATTGGTTCAGCTAAAGCTGTGAGAAGTAATTAGGCAGATGTAAAATAAAATAAGACCTAATTAAATAAATAACATTACGTTATATTAATCCCTAGTCTTTATTAAATAAAAAAATTTTTTATTTAAACATGCAACTTTTAGAAGAAAATGTTGTTAATAAAGGCAATATTAGTGAAAACGGTCAAAACTTTTTCTAGAGCAAGACCGTCGGTTATCTAAATAATCGCTACAGACTGGTTCACTGGTGGGTGGCTGAAATGCTGCTTAATGTACAGTCGGATTCCTCTTAATTGACCAATAAGGTAACTATTATAATTATAATAGTTAGTCATATAATTAAAGAATGAAATATGATTATGTGATAAGGAATTGGATTTTTCGGTCATCCTGAAGTTTATATTTTAATTATACCAGGTTTTGGTATAATTAGTACAACTTTATCAGCTAACTCTAATAAATCTATATTTGGTTACATAGGAATGGTTTATGCTATGATGTCTATTGGAATATTAGGATTCATAGTTTGAAGTCATCATATGTATACAGTTGGTTTAGATGTAGATACAAGAGCTTACTTCACAGCTGCTACTTTAATAATAGCTGTTCCTACTGGAATTAAAATATTCTCATGATTAGCTACATGCTACGGAGGATCTATTAAATTAACACCTTCTATGTTATTTGGAATAGGTTTTGTATTTATGTTCACTATAGGTGGATTAAGTGGTGTAGTTTTAGCTAATGCTTCTCTTGATATAGCATTCCATGATACTTATTACGTAGTTGCTCGTGTGGGCCGCAATATGTTATTTTATATAAATAACATAGATGAAACTGACTATATGCTGGGACGGATACTAGTGTATTATTTACTATTTATTAATACGTTTTATCTTTACAAACTAGATGCTAGTAAGAATAATATTCTTTTAAATAGTCAAAATAATAATATGACGATTAAGTTTAATACGACAAAGTTTAAACTTGAGGATTCCCAATCAGCAGAAAACTGCAAAGGATTCTCAGAGACTACACGTCAGTGACCCATTTCTAAAAATTTAAAATTTTGAAAATGATTTAGTGGTATAATAGATGGGAATGGAAATTTTGATATTAGATTAGATCCTGTTAGTAATAAAAGAGTTCTTAAACAAATTAGAATAAAATTACATAACAAAAATATTAGGATATTAACACGTATACAGGATTGTTTACATATTGGTAAGATTAGAACAGATAAAAATAAATCTTACTCTATTTATATAGTGTCAACTAAAGAAAATATGACGTATATTCTTAACAATATTAATGGGCTGATTAGACTTAAAGTACCTAGTTTTAAAGAAGCTTGCACTTTATATAATATAGATTATATTGAAGCTGATTATAATATAGGGAAATATGATCCCTATTTTGCAGGCTTAGTTGATAGTAGCGGAAGTATAATATTTAATTATGCCGGAAACAGAATAGAATGTAATTTAGAATTTAAATATAATGAATATACATCTAAATTAAACTTCGATGACACTATATGAAACTCTAAACCAAGAATTGTTATACGTAAAGATTCTAAATCAAAAAAATTCTCATTTATTTCCTTTAAATTTCAAAATGTAGATAATATGTTATTTATATACGATTACTTTATGAAAAATAGGTTGTATAACGATATGAAATTTTATAGAGTTACAAAAATTAAATCTTTTATAGAAATTAGAAAATATAAAACATACCCTAAATATAGTTTAGAGCATAAAATATATAGTAATTTTTTAATAGATTGATTTAAATATGACAATCCTTTATGATATAAAGTTCCTTGTGTTCGTAAATACTTATTATATTAAAAATATATGGGTTATGATATAGTCCTGACTATTAATACTCTACAAATGATAGGGTTGCACACGTGAAATAACGTTAACGATTATTACTGATTTTTTTTAATATTAATTTTTAATATACTCAAATTTATTCTTTTCACTTCAAACAAACATATATACTTAGGGTTTTATTATAATATTTATTATTTAATAAATAAAGGATATCTAGCATTAACTAAAAAAAGTAATAAAGGTATAAGAAAAACAGAACTATTGATTTTAGTTTATTGTGCTTACATTATTATAATAGATCTGGATATATTATATAGATACATATTTAGTTTTTTCTTTTTAACTGGCGTTTTAATTAAATTAATTAAAATGACTAAAAATTGAGTAAATAATCATGAATTGAAACAATATTTTCCTATGTATCATAATATAGTTAAGTATATGTTATTTGGGTTATTAATCCTTAATTTATTAGTATTAATTATAATAGGACAAAAACTTTTAATTTTGATTATAACTTATTTTAAAGGATTTTTTTTGAATATGAATATTGTAAACAAATTAAAAGATTTTAAATTATCATTAGATTACAAATGAGTTAAAAATAAGGATAATAAACCTAAAAAGCCTAATGTAAATTTTTTCTTTGATTTAAAAAACAAGAAGAAAAGTAAAAAGAGAGCTTCTTCTTTAAAAGAAAAAATATTAGATCTTCAAAAGAAAAATTTAAATAAAGATTATTCTAATACTACTTTCAAACAAGAATCTTTTAGTCAAAAAAGAAACTGGAAAGAAAGTATAAATATAGAGGATAAGCCTAAATTTACAATTCATGAACAATTAAATAATGTTAAATATGAATACAAAGCTTATAATAATCAAGAAAAAAAATTTAAAAAGATTGTTATAGATATAAACAAAGAAAAAGAGGAGTTTTTCCCTAATGAATCTAAATCTTTGTTCAAAGAATATGTGAGTGTTATAAAAATATTAAAAAAAAATCTGAAATCCGTAGAGAAAATATTATCTCAGGAGAAATAAAAGTTTTTTAAGCATTTCCACTACGTATTAAGTATGGGTGCTGTATTTGCTATGTTCAGTGGATGATATTTCTGATCACCTAAGATATTAGGTTTAAATTATAATATCTACTTAGCTAAACTTCAATTCTGATTATTATTCATCGGAGTTAATTTAACATTCTTCCCTCAACATTTCTTAGGTTTACAAGGAATGCCTAGAAGAATAAGTGATTACCCTGATGCATTTACAGGATGAAACTTAGTAAGTAGTTTTGGATCAATAGTAAGTGTAGTAGCTGCTTGATTATTCTTATTTATTGTATTCCAACAACTAACAGTAGGAGAAGTTGCTACAAGATACCCTTGATTAACACTTCCTTTCCACACAGATTCTTTAAGAGGATACTTGAATAGAAATTACAACAGTTTAGAGTGAGCTTTAAGTAGTCCACCTAAACCGCACGCATTTGTGTCATTACCTTTACAAAGTTAATTTGGTACAAATTTAATTGTATTGGTATAAAAATTACAATAGTTTAGAGTGGGCTTAAAATAGTCCACCTAAAGGCATGTGTGTCGGAATAAGTTATGCATTGAACTCTATGCATGCTTAGGCACATTGTGCGAACAAAAAGCTTCATTAGCTCAATGGCAGAGCAGAATACTTCTAATATTCCGATTTTAGTTCGACCCTAAAATGAAGTAAAGCTATTCCTTGTTTATATTAAGTAGGGAATAGTCAAAATTTAAAAAGTAAATTTTATTTTATATAAATTGTTATTTTATAAAGGTTTCCATCAAATAACTTTAATTTTAAGGCTGTCAATTAAAAAAAAAGAAAATTATGAATAATTATATAAACGTAGACAATATTTACATAAACAATTATACAAATCTGTTATCTTTCTTAGAAGTTGTTTTATTATTATTGCCCGGATTGCTTGCTGTAGCTTATGTAACAGTAGCAGAAAGAAAAACAATGGCTAGTATGCAAAGAAGACTTGGACCAAATGCTGTAGGATATTATGGGTTATTACAAGCTTTTGCAGATGCTTTAAAACTTATATTAAAAGAATATGTAGCACCTACACAATCTAATATGTTTTTATTTTTCTTAGGTCCTGTTGTTACATTAATATTTGCTTTATTAGGTTTTGCGGTTATACCTTATGGTCCTGGATTATCTGTTTCAGATTTAGATTTAGGAATATTCTATATTCTAGCCGTATCATCTATAGCTACATACGGAATTTTACTTGCAGGATGAAGTGCTAACAGTAAATATGCTTTCTTAGGATCATTACGTAGTACTGCTCAATTGATAAGTTATGAGTTGGTTTTAAGTTCTGCTATATTAATAATCGTTATGATTACTAATAGTTTAAATCTTAATGTAACTGTACAATTACAAAAAATGGTTTGATTTATGCTACCTCTACTACCTATTTTATTAATATTCTTTATAGGATCTGTGGCTGAAACAAATAGAGCTCCTTTTGATTTAGCAGAAGCAGAATCAGAACTAGTTAGTGGATTTATGACAGAACACGCAGCTGTTATTTTTGTTTTCTTTTTCCTAGCAGAGTACTCTAGTATATTAATAATGTGTATACTAACTGCTATATTCTTTATGGGAGGATATTTAGTATCTTATGATATAATTTATTTATTAGATAAATTAAATTATATATGAGTTTATATTTTTGATATAGATTTAATACACTCATATGAAAACATTAAACTTCAAGAACTATTAAAAAATCCTTTTATGAATGGTTTATTCTCTGGTTTAACTATAGGATTGAAAAGTTCAATATTAGTTTTTGTTTTTATTTGAGTTAGAGCTTCATTCCCTAGAATAAGATTTGATCAATTAATGTCATTCTGTTGAACAGTATTACTACCTTTATTATTTGCATTTATTGTATTAATACCTTGTATATTGTTCCAATTTGACGCATTTTTAATAAATGTAAATATATTCTAATGAAAAGAACGGAAAATTTAATATTATTTATAATAATATTAAATTTTTCACAATGTTTTTACCTTGACTATTAATTAATTTTGAAGGTATTACTAAACCCAGTATACGTGAATATATTTTTACTTTTATCTTATACAGAATTTTTTTTTCATTGTCATTGTAAAGATATTTGCTAAGATTTTAGAAAAATATGAAAGAAATATTTTAAATAATGTTAGATCTCTTATAATCTCTCATTTTTAGAATTAATCTAGGTTTTTAGGAATACATCATATTATATAATATTGTTTACTTATATTGTTAATTATATTATAAATAACAATAGTATTTTCGTATAGTTTATACTAAACTCGAAGATGGCTAACTAAACTAATTTTGCAATAGAGATAGAATAAGGTAGTCGTCTAGTAGGATGCATGAAACATAATATTCCTTAGATACTTTAATACTCTTATATAAGTATTATTCATAAACTTGGTTTTATTCGTTTATATTTTTCCAGAACATCTATCTTAATGTTAATTTTATTATTAAACGGTGAATAAAGATTTTTGAAGAAAGCTAAACATGAATTATTTATTCGTGTTTTTATGATTATTATTAATAGTCCCTGTTTTAGGGATGTTTATTATATCTTTATTAAATGAGACTAATGTTGGTAAAGGTTATGTTTTATATATGAAGAATGTAGCTTTAGGAACAAGTCTATTAAATTTAATTTTATCTTTTATTATATTAATTTTTTTTAATTTTAGTAGTAATAATTTTCAATTTGTACAAGAACATTATAATATACAACATTATAATATATATTTAGGTATAGATGGTATATCTATATATTTTGTACTATTAACAACTATAATTATGCCGATAGCTTTAGTATCTAATTGAAATTCAATAAAACAAAATATTAAATCTTATTTAATCATAATGTTATTATTAGAATCATTACTATTAGGGGTATTCTTAGCTTTAGACATGTTAATGTTTTATATTTTCTTTGAAAGTACATTACCTCCTTTATTCTTATTGATAGGTCTATATGGATCTAGTAATAAAGTAAGAGCAAGTTATTATATATTCTTATATACATTATGAGGATCTTTATTCTTATTATTATCCATATTAACTATATATTCAATAGTGGGAACAGTAGATTATGATGTATTATTTAAAACAAATTTTGACTATTTCACTCAAATATTCTTATTTATAGGTATATTTATCTCATTTGCTGTAAAAACTCCTGTAATATTTTTAAATAACTGATTATTAAAAGCTCACGTTGAGTCTCCTTTAGGTGGAAGTATAGTATTAGCAGCTATAGTTTTAAAATTAAGTTTATATGGTATATTTAAACTAATCTTGCCTATTTTAAATAAAGCATCTTTAAACTATACTTTTGTTATTTATACTATAGGAGTAATAACTATCCTATATGCTAGTTTTAGTACATTAAGAACTATAGATATTAAAGAATTAATAGCTTATAGTTCTGTATCTCACGCAGCAGTCTATTTAATAGGAGCATTTAGTAACAGTATCCAAGGAATAGAAGGAGCTATAGTGTTAGGTTTAGCTCATGGATTTGTATCTAGTGGTCTATTTATATGTGTTGGAGGTATATTATATGATAGATCTCATACAAGAATTATATATTTCTACAGAGGTATGGCACAATTAATGCCATTATTCTCTATACTATACTTTATTCTATGTTTAGGAAATTGTGGTGCACCTTTAACTTTAAACTTTATAGGAGAATTTATGTCTCTTTACGGTGTATTAGAAAGATTACCTTTATTAGGAATACTTGCTTGTTCTTCTATAGTATTATCTGCAGCATATACTATCTTTATGTTTAACAGAATTTCTTTTGGAGGGTTCTTTACTCAATTATTAAAAGAAGAAAATATATTTGATGTTAATAAAAGAGAATTCTTAATATTATTAATATTAACAATATTTACTGTAGTATTAGGAATATATCCTTCTGTAATTTTAGATGGTTTACATTACTTTGTTAATAATTTAATATATAAAGTATAATTTATTTAATATTACCTAGTAATATTTTATTAAACTAGTTCTTTTGTTTCGTTTATATTGCTTACTTTGATCCGTATTAAATAAGATATAATTTTTATACACATCTTTATTGATTAAATATGGGTTAAATGAAGGTTTATTTGTTTTTTGAACACATAATCTTCAAAATATCCCTAAATAAACTAAAAAGATGTTATTTTTCATAATTTAAAATAATACTTTATGTAGTATTAACCAAAATATAACAGAAAATATGCCTCAATTAGTACCTTTTTATTATATGAATGAAGTATTTTTTACTTTTGCATTAATAGTTGGAATATTATACATATTATCTAACTACGTGCTACCAAGAATAGTTAGATTATTTATTTCTCGTTTATTTATTAAAAAAATAAATAATATTTAGTTATATAATATTTTCATAAATAATCTAAAAATTTTAACAAGGAAATATTATTAAATCATGTGACAAACAAAGACAAACAAACATTTTTTTTTTTAAGGCTGACAATTAATAATATATTTCTAATCTATGATAAACAATAATATCATTTACACATATTTTACAAATCCTTTAAGTCAATTTGAAATAAGAGATTTTTTTAACATAAAATTATCATTTTTAAATAATTTACAATTATCTTTAACAAACATAGGATTATACTTAATCTTAGGTGCATCATTTATATTAATAATTAATTTATTAAGTACAAATTATAATAAATTAATAGGAAATAAATGATCGATAAGTCAAGAATCATTATATGCAACTATTCAAAGTATAGTTGTAGGTCAAATTAATGCAAAACAAGGACAAGTATATTTCCCATTGATATATACTTTATTTCTTTTTATATTAATGAATAATTTAATAGGTATGGTGCCTTACAGTTTTGCATCTACAAGTCATTTTGTTTTAACTTTTTCTCTTAGTTTCACTATAGTTATAGGTGCAACTATTTTAGGATTCCAAAAACACGGACTAAAATTCTTTGCTATCTTAGTTCCAGCAGGTTGCCCATTAGGTTTATTACCTTTACTAGTGTTTATAGAACTTATTTCACATTTAGCTAGAAATGTTTCTTTAGGTCTAAGATTAGCTGCTAATATCCTTTCAGGACACATGTTGTTAGCTATATTAGCTGGTTTTACTTATAATATAATGACTTCTGGAATTATATTCTTCATCTTAGGTTTAATACCATTAGCATTTATAGTAGCATTCTCAGGGTTAGAATTTGGTATTGCATTTATTCAAGCTCAAGTATTTGTTGTTTTAACAAGTAGTTATATAAGAGATGGTCTAGATATGCACTAATAGCTATTAAATGAATTGTGTATACAATTTATTTTTAATACTAATTTTATTTTTTCAAATTAGTGATATAACAAGAAAAGTTCTGATTTTAAAAATTATTTATATGAATATAAAGGTATATAACAGAAATTATTCAAATAATATTAACAATTTTTTGTTAAACAAATATATTTGGCGAACGATTAATCCTGTATTAATGTATATTTTATTAATAATTTAGACAGAAAAAAGCTTATTTATATCCATAATGTTTATATTAATAAGTGATATGATGGAAATATCATAGCCATATGTTTATGTCTATTATTTTCTTTCATATATATTTAGATGAGTTTGGTGATAGCTCTGATTGAACGCTGTCTAAGTGCTTGACACATGCTAATCGTACGATTAATACAATTGAAAAATTAAATTAATAGTGGTGTAAGGGTGAGTATAAGATATTTTTGCCTATCTTGAAGTAAGGGGGTATTAAAATCCCTTATAATAAAAAAAAAGGTGGTAAGTTACCACTGCTTTGAGAGGACGAGAAATATTACAGGAAAAGGTAGTTGTTAAGGTAATGGCTTAACAAGCCGCGAATTTCCTTAGTCGTAACTGAAAGGTTGATCGATCACATTGGGTCTGAAAAAACCCCAATGCATATATGCACAGCAGTGAGGAATTTTGGTCAATGGCCTAACGGCCGAACTGGCAACTTAGGGAAATGACAATTGGTTATCAAATGAAGTTTTGTCTATATATTGATAATGACAATATATATAAAAAGTCTTGACTAATTACGTGCCAGCAGTCGCGGTAATACGTAAGAGACAAGTGTTATTCATCTTAAGTAGGTTTAAAGGGTACCTAGACGGCCAACATGACTTTATAAGTAGTAGTTGGCTAGAGTTTTATGTAAGAAGTACAGTACTTTTAAGTGGAGAGATGAAATTCTGTGATACTCTAGGGACTGGTAAAGGCGAAGGCAGTCTTCTATGTAAAAACTGACGTTGAGGGACGAAGGCTTAGGTAACGAACAGGATTAGGCACCCCAGTAGTCTCTGCAGACAATGATGAATGCCATAGATTAGACATAGTTTGGTCTATAAATGAAAGTGTAAGCATTTCACCTCAAGAGTAAAGTGGCAACACCGGAACTGAAATCACTAGACCGTTTCTGACACCAGTAGTGAAGTATGTTGTTTAATTCGATGATCCACGAAAAACCTTACCACAATTTGAATACTTAATGATAAGTTAAGATACAGGTGTTGCACGGCTGTTTTCAGTTAATGTTGTGAAACTGTGGGTTTCTCCATGTAATTAACGGAATCCTTGTCTCTATTTATAAAAGATATAATAGAGAATTTTTTCTGTATACCGGAAATAATAAAGAGGACAAAGACAAGTCATCATGGCCCTAATATTGTGGGCTATAAACGTGCCGCAGTACTCCTAAACAAAGAGATGCGAAAATGCGAATTTAAGCTAATCTCAAAAAATAGGATACAAACAAAAGGATTGTAGTCTGAAATTCGACTATATGAATAAGTAATTGCTAGTAATCGTGAATCACCATGTCACGGTGAATACAACCTCGGATTGGTACTAACCACTCGTCACATGCTGAAAGGAGTGCTCCGCAATAAGTTTGCTTTTTTATTATAAATATATAATAGTTATAATTAGATCTTTATAATAGGATTCACCGTATGCGAGACTCTGATTAGTGTTAAGTCGAAATACGGTTCGTGTAGTGGAAGTTGCACGGGATTGATTAACCATAACAAAAACGGAAATACTATGTATTAGTATACCCATGTCTGAAATTGTTTTCTTTTTTAAGAAAGCGTGTTATAGGCTGTTATTAATAATAATAATCTAATTGTTAATAACAAAAGGAAGGTCCCGTTTGTAGGTATGACGGGTTGAGCTGTAAACTCAATAGCTTTTAGCTATCGAAGGTTCGAGTCCTTTTCTTCCTAAATAGGTATACATCCTACATATATATTTATGTACGAAAGAGAGTAATATAAAATTAAAATGACTACTAGTATAAGAAGTAATTTTCAATTTCATCCTTATCATTTAGTATCTCCTTCACCTTGACCTCTATACACTAGTATAAGTTTAGGAACTTTAGGGCTTACTACTGCTTTATCAATGCATAATTTTTACAATACATATATTTTATGATATATTTCTGTTGTATTAGTTATAGCCTCTATGTCTTTATGATTTAGAGATATAATAGCTGAAGGTACATTCTTAGGAGATCATACATTTGCTGTACAAAAAGGAATTAACTTAGGTATTATCTTATTTATAGTTACAGAAGCATTATTCTTCTTAGCAATCTTCTGAGCATTCTTCCATAGTGCATTAACACCTACTGTAGAATTAGGAGCTCAATGACCACCTATGGGAATAGATCCTATAAATCCTTTTGAATTACCATTGCTTAACACAGTAATATTATTATCAAGTGGAGCAACTATTACATATGGTCATCATGCTTTAATAAAAGGAGATAGAGCAGGAAGTTTATATGGTTCAATAGCTACAGTGGTTTTAGCTATTATATTTACTATATTCCAAGTTGTAGAATATAATGTATCTTCTTTCACTATAAGTGATGGTGTATATGGATCATGTTTCTATTTTGGTACTGGTTTCCACGGATTTCATGTTATAATAGGAACAATTTTCTTAGCAGTAGGTTTATGAAGAATCTATGCATACCACTTAACAGATCATCATCATGTAGGATATGAAGGTGGAATTTTATACTGACATTTTGTGGATGTGGTATGATTATTCTTATACATTGCGATCTATTACTGAGGAAGTTAGTAAAACAAATTTTAAGATGTATTTGTAAAAGGGGTTTTAGTATAATGGTAATGCACATGACTTTTAATCATCAAGATATAGGTTCGAATCCTATAAACCCCAAAGGAAGAATAGTCATCGGTAAGACAAGGTATCTACTAAATATTGTGTGTAAACACTTGAGTGTTCAAATCACTCTTCTTCCGTAGTCTTATTCGGAATGTTTTACAGTAAACCTTATATTTGATCGATTTAAATACCTTATCTAGTTAGGGAAGAATTCAATATATGTAATAGAATTTAGTAAATTCAGTAGATCGAATAATTATAATAGATGAAAAGTTCTAAAGTAAAATCCTAATAAGTTAGATATATGGTAAATTTTTATGATTAAAGCTTCTATAGGTTAATGGTAAACCAATCGTCTTCCACACGAATATTGTCGGTTCAAGTCCGGCTAGTTGCGTTAATTTTCCGTTCATCAAGGCTCGATTGGTTATAGTTCAACAATAACCTTATGTTTAGATGGATGTTGGTTTTTAAGACTTAGTAGCTTAATTGGTAAAGTACTTCCTTGTCAAGGAAGGAGATGTCGGTCCGAATCCGACTTGAGTCGTTATTTAATTGAAAGAAGAGTAAATCTCAGTAAGACAAGGTATTAATTAAATATTGTGTGTAAACACTTGAGTATTCTTCTTCCGTAGTCTCATTCGTAGAGTCTTACGATAAACCTTACAGGTATAAAGGTTAAAATACGAATTTGACTGGTTTATTTTTTATTAATGAAACTATTACTAATAAATATAATGTAGAAGTATTAGATATACTATCTATATTTATTATCATATGTGGTATATACATAATTATTAGTAAAAACCCTATAGTTTCTATATTATTTTTAATAGGGTTATTTGGAGGTGTATCTTCATATTTAATACTAACAGGTTTAAGTTTTATAGGATTATCTTACTTAATAATTTACTTAGGAGCAGTATCAATATTATTTTTATTTATATTAATGTTAATTAATATAAGAATTAGTGAATTACAAAACAATAATAAAAATAGTGTAGCTTTAGCTCTTATAATTCCAATTCTAGTGAATTACTCTGTGTTTCCAATATTCCCTTATAGTACAGGAGTAATAAATAATTATTTTTCGAATATAAATAATATGTTGCATAATAAATATTCAAATCAAAATAATATTAATATTACTGGTGGTAATAATAATTTATATTATTCAAGTAGTAATGACTGAAGTGGAAATTTAATAGATGTGAATAATATATCTAACATAGGAAATATTATGTATACTAGTTATAGTTTATGATTAATTCTTACTGCTTTCATAATACTATTAGCTATGGTTGGAACAATAGTAATAACAATTAAAAGATAATTTGAAAAGATAATTTAAAAAGAGATTAGCTTAACGGTAGAGCAGCCGTTTTACACACGGAAGGCTAGGCGTTCAAATCGCCTATCTCTTAATATAATTCTTTAACTTAAGGGTAAAGTGCATTTTTGATAAGAATGAAATTCAAGTTCGACTCTTGAAAGAATTATAAGAGAATTGGTCGAGTGGTTTATGGCGGTTATCTTGAAAATAACTAAAGATGTGTCTTTCATGGGTTCGAATCCCATATTCTCTGAATGTACACTATATTACCCTATTAACCAACAATGACATTCACTGAGGAGTTGTATTTTTTCTTATCTCTTTGCAATTCAATAAATAAGAAGTGGTAGGAGTTCTATTACCTCTATCACTTTACCAACAATAATATTTATATTACAAAACATACGTTTTGTATTACCCAAAGAGTTATATAAGAGGCAGTGAAGGGGATGGGTGTGGATAAATTTGTAGGCCTCTATAGCTCAATGGTAGAGCTTGATACTGTTAATATCATGATAGGTGTTCGATTCATCTTAGGGGCGAAAATAAAACGGATTAGAGCCAGGTGGTTAGGCGCCTCGTTTGGGTCGAGGAATAGTTATGTTCGAATCGTAATAATCCGAACATTTATATTAAACAGAGATGTAAAATAATAGATATATAATATGTGTATATATATTCATATATAAGTATACAAAGAGACTATTATGGATATTTAAGCTATGTATAACAGAGATTTAATTTATTAAAAAAATATTAACTCTAAGAGAAATTCTTTAGTAAACGAAGTGAACTGAATTATCTTAGTAACTTCAGGAAAAGAAATCAAAAGAGATTCTATGAGTAGTGTGAATGAAAGTAGAGGAGCCTATAGTTATAAACTATACAACAAAGTAAAATTCAGTTTGAATATTACGGGGAACCTTCCTCAAAGGCTAAATATTATACATAAGCGATAGAGAACATAAGTACCGTGAGGGAAATAATAATTTGAAATAGTAGTTTTATAAGCAGTTCGAGCAATTTTAAGAGCAAGAACGTACCTTTTGCATAATGGGTCACCAAGTTAACATTAGATACAAGTTTTAGCGTAGCTAAACCAATTATCAAAAAAATGAGTAGTATCTATTGTTAGACCCGAAGCCTGGTGATCTTACCATAATCAGGATGTAAACAGTCCGAACGGAATATCGTTGCATAGATATCCGAAGAATTAGGGTAAGTTTAGTGAAAGACAAACCTGACCAGGATAGCTGGTTTTCTGCGAAACCTATAAAAGTAGGCAATTCAAACAACATCTTAGCAGGTACAGAACTTAATCTCTGACAAGGTGTAAATATTTTAAATAAAAATACATTTTAACTTGTATATATCGGGGGATCGTGAAGATTTTATCGGTGAGTATGTAGACTCGAAATGGCAAAGATGAATGTTGAATTATCAGACATAGAGTGCTAAGGTTGTATGTCAAAAGGGAAACAGCCCAGAACAAGATTTAAGGTTCCAAAATTATTAGTTAAGTGAAATTAAGAAGGTTTCTATTTGAGTCGACAAGAAGATGGGCTTAGAAGCAGCCATAATTTTATGAATTCGTAACAGAGCGCTTGTTAATTTTTAGAAGCATCGAAAATTTAACGGATCTAAACAATATACCGACATCTTGTCCATTTTTAATAGTGATGATATAATCACTGTTATATTATGGGGTAGCAGAACGTTGAGTTTATATTAGATTTTTCTTTTTTAAAGAGAAATATAGTGATACAACTCAAGTGAGAATGGTGACATAAGTAACTAAAAGAAGAAGAGTAATAGTCTAATAATTAGACTATTACGTTATTCTCCGCCTTAAGCTTATGGATTTTTAAGTAACGGCCTCTAAATTAAAAATCTAAAGATTTTGATGATGAGAAAATCTTTATTACTAAACAACATTTAAAGTGTTAAATGTGCTGGAAAAAAAGTAATATGAAAAACCGTACCTAGAAACTGAAAAAAGTAAGCTAGTAGAGTATACGAAGGCGTATAATGAGCTAACAATCATAAAGGAACTCGGCAAATTGACTACGTAACTTCGGAATAAGGAGGTCTCATTAGTCTTGATTAATATCAGGTAAAAAGGAAGAAGCATGAAATAGTGTTGTACGACTGTTTAATTAAAACACAGCACTTTGCTCAAAGATTAAAAATCTAAGTATTGAGTGTGATGTCTGCCCAATCCCGGCTGGTTAACAGATATAACTAAATTTTTTAAGAGAGTTTGGTGTTGACGGAACCCCCGGTCAATGGCGGCCTTAACGTGAGGGTCCTAAGGTAGCGAAATGCCTTGGCCGTTAAATGCGGTCTTGCATGAATGATTTAACGATACAACAGCTGTCTCTATGATTGACTCAGTGAACTTGGAATAGCTGTGAAGATACAGTTTACCTCTAGTTGGACGAGAAGACCCTATGCAGCTTTACTGTTACTAATTATAGGGTACGGAATCAAATATGTTTAGATTATAAGGTAAATTAGGTAATACAAATGGAAATCCTTTATATTTATTCCGTATTTATGAACTAATTTACTAATATTTGGAGACGAATATTGGTCAATTAACCTAGTTCAGCTTTTTTTAATAAAAAAAGTAGCCTTAGGTAAGGAACTTATCGTTAGGAGACAGTTTATGCGGGGCACAGACCCCATAAAGAGTAAATGGGAGTGTCTAAGATTAATAATGTATGAGTGCATTTTGCATTCATCAAAACATTGTTTGTAATATTATACAGTTTTACTGTATTTTATCTTATCAAATTATTTGTTCATCTGCACGACAGATGTTTGAATAACAAGGTTTATATAGAAGTAGGTACGATTTTTATCTAACGAGAGATTAGATGTAATAAAAATATTATGAATTTTTCTAATATTTTTTAGTTATTATATATTATAATAATGTTGACTATTACTTAAAAGGCTCAACGGCTAAATCGTGCCTTACTGTTTGATTAACAACAAATCTTACAGTTGCGTAAGCAGGGCGTAGGATCACAAGATGCAAAAAGGAAAGATCTTGGGTTATAGGTAAAGCTACGCTAGGGATGTTTGTCCTTTAATAATTATTTTATATAATTATTAATAATAAATTGGGTTAAATTCAAGAATTACTTTTATAAGTAAACTTGAAGCGAAATTCATCTTGGCTAATTTTATAAATAAGATGAAAACGTTCAACGACTATAAGGTGAGATGTGCTAACAATAATCCTTTATAACACCCAACATTTATATTAAATACAATTTTACAAAAAAAAACAAAATAAGATTTATTTTTAATAAAATGAACAATAAACTAAAAATATTTAACAATAATATTAATAATAAATATAAACTTATACCATTTAACTTAAAGTTAAGTGACTATAGAGAAAAATATGAGGCACCAGTAGCCAAAGAATGAAAAAACACTGTGTATTTTTATGATAAAAATAATCTTAAAAATATACCTTTAAATGATCTAAATTTAAATAAAATGATAAAATCTTATTTTAATTTACATTTAAAAAACAAGTTTTTAAATATAAAACATATGTCTCTTAAAAGAAGACATTCTTTATTAAGAAGAGTATATGTAAGTAATACTGAGATTAAACATACTAATAATAAAGTTATAATAACTTTATATGTTTTAAATACTCAAAAAAAAGTCTTATATAAAAGATATCTGAAAAGTAAAAGATTCTTTGAGAGTTTCAGATCTAAGATTTTAAACATACAAAGAAATTTTTTTGAAAACAGGATAAAATTTTTGAAAGATCAATTAATAGAAAAGTTTTTAGATAATAAGTTTATACTTAGAAGTAGTAAAGTTTTAGAATTTAAATTTGAATTACTAAATAAAATAATGAATTATAGTAACTTATCTTTTAATAGATACATACAAAAGTATGTTTTAAACAAGTTCAAATTTGTTAGAAAAATAAGTATTATAAGAAGACATGTTTATGGATATAAAATAAATAAATTTAAATTTGAAGAAATATATTTCTTATCTAAGTTAAATAACTTGTTAGTAAAAATTTTAAATAAAAAAATAGAATATAACATAATTAATTTAAAATCTCTTGTCTATAATACTGATATTTTTACTAAAGCTTTAGCCTTAAAATTAAAAAAAAGAAGATTCTCTGTAATGAGAGGAATAAACAGTATAATTAATAGAGCAAAGTTTCCTAAAGTAAATACAGTTAAAGAAAGAGCAGACTTAAGAAATCTTAAAGATAGAAATTTAGTTCATAATGTTTATAAAGATGGTCATCTACTGTCTAATTTAAGTAGTGATAAAGATTTTTTCATGTTTTTAAGAAATATGTACAATGTACAAAATAAATATTTAAGATCTCAAACTCTAAAATTAACTTCTCTAAATTCAAACAATCCATCTTATACTTTAATAGGTATTAATAATATGAGGAAAACAATTCAAAAATCAACATTTGATGAGATTCAACATAAAAATATGGGTGGTATAAGATTAGAAGTAAGAGGTAGATTAACTAGACGTTATAGAGCAGATAGAGCTGTCTATAAATTAAAGTGAAAAGGAGGTTTAAAAAATATAGAATCTTCTTTTAATAGATTATCTTCTGGACTATACAGAGGACACTTTAAACCTAATGTGACTTATTCAATAGCCAACTCAAAACGTCGTGTAGGGGCTTTTGCAGTTAAAGGTTGAATTAGTAGTAAATAATAAAATTGTATTAATAATAAAAATGAAGACATAGTCTGAACCATTTTGTGAAAAATGGAAATTCAAATGATAACAAATAGAACAGGCTAATTTGCGCAAGAGTGTACAAAATGAGTGCGCGGTTTGGCACCTCGATGTCGGCTTAACTTATCCTCATGGATGCAGGAACTATGTAGGGTACGACTGTTCGTCGATTAAAAAGTTACATGAGCTGGGTTAAATACGTCGTGAGACAGTATGGTTTCCATCCTCTAGAGGGAATTAGAATATAATAAGGAACAACTTTTGTACGAAAGGAACTAGAAGTATATATTTAATATACGTTGTTAACCTATGGTTTACCTGTTGTTTATATGCCCAATATTAATTTAAAATATAATAGTAATTATTATTATAATAGTTATTGTTATACGGGATTTTTCTATTATCACTTAGGTTTATATATAGTATAAGCACGGCAGGAAAGCTAAGTTAGCTAAAGTTAAAAGCTGAAAGCATATAGGCTTGAAACTTACCTTAAGATATTTCTTAAATATACGTAATATAACATTACGAACAGAATAGGCTTTATTTGAAATATTTAGGAATAAAGTACTAATTTATAAATCACTAAAAAATAATATATCAAATTTGTAAATACTTTCGTCTGGTTAGCATAAAAGTAATGCAATTGTTTTGTAATCAATAGAAGTAAGTGCGATACTTACACTGGACTGTAAGGATTAATAGTCAAGTGGTAAGACAAAACATTTTCAATGTTTCTACCGTCGGTTCGAATCCGACTTAGTTCAAAGCGGATTAATGTAACAGTAACATATTTGACTCATGATCAGAAAACGTGGGTGCAACTCCCTCATCCGCATGAGAGGCTATAACTTAATTGGTAAAGTGTACTGCTCATAACAGTAATTATAAGTGTTCAAGTCACTTTAGCCTTAGAATTAGTACATAAAATACATATCTTTTTATAGTAAAGATATATAATTAATATTATGTACAGTTGTAATTTAAGTTCGTGTAGTAAAAATCCGAGTGATGGAATGGTAGACATAACAAACTTAAAATTTGTGAGCTAGCGCTGTGAAGGTTCGAGTCCTTCTTCGGATAAGGATTTAGAGAACCCCTTTAAAGCCTTTATTTAAAAGTTGCTTAATATAAAACCTCATTGTAAATCAAAATAAATGGTTCAAATTAGATATGAAGAGGAAGATATTATAAAGGGGGGGCATAATTTAGTTGGTAAAATATTAATTTTGCATGTTAAAGACTTAGGTTCGAATCCTAATGCCTCCAACCTATAATAGTTGTCTGGTATTAAAATCCAGAAATGTCGGAAGCTCAGGTAACTCAATTGGTAGAGTGAAATATTGAAGCTATTTTTGTTATAAGTTCGAATCTTATCTTGGGCAGCGGATGTGCTGGAATTTGGTAGACAGGTTCTGTTTAGGCCAGAATGGTGAAAACTGTGTAAGTTCAAATCTTATTGTCCGTATATAAGTATGCTTTGTAAAAAGTACTTTAAAAAGGGGTTTTGTAGTACTTTTCAAGTTTTACTTTTATAAGAGAATAGTTTAATGGTTAAAACAAGAAGCTTCAACCTTCTCGATCTCGGTTCGAGTCCGAGTTCTCTTGTATATGTTGTGGACTAATGGGTAAGTCATAAATTTTTGGTATTTACTATTGAGTGTTCGAATCACTCCAACATAAGGTGAATATAGTTCAATGGTAGAGCGACTGTATGTGGCACAGTAAGTTCCCTGTTCGACCCAGGGTATTCACCCTCAAAAGCTAGGATAGTTTAACAGGTTAGAACTTTAATTTCATACATTAAAAATGAGAATTCGAATTTCTCTCCTAGTTTGTTAAATGATAATGCTAACTATTTTATTTTTATTAGTTTCTAATGCCGTTGTTTCAAGACGAGATTTGTCATTATTATTCAACAGAGTTGCAATAATTGGTTTGATTTATTGTATTTTACAGGACTTTACGAGTTTGTCTGTTATAAATAAAGGTATAGGTTTACACGGAGGTTTAGTTTATATTAGTAGTATAACACAGGTTTTCCATATTTTTATTTTTATATTAAGTATATTAATTTTACAATTAACTGGTTTTCATTATAGAAAACTTTGAACTTCGGAATATGCTTCTTTGAAAGATTTATTATTTAATAGTTTTTATTACTATAGAACTAAAATTGTGAACAAAATGGGAGAACAATTTAAAATAATAGAATACCCTCTGATTTTATTATTTATAATAACAGGTGCATGTCTATTAATTTCAACTAATGACTTAGTTTCTATTTTTCTTTCAATAGAATTACAAAGTTATGGTTTATATTTACTTAGTACTATATATAGAAATTCTGAATTATCTACAATAGGTGGTTTAATTTACTTTTTAATAGGAGGATTAAGTTCATGTTTCATTTTACTAGGTACTAGTTTATTGTATGCTAATTCTGGTACTAGTAGTTTAGATGCTATATATATTATTAATAATATAAGTGATATGACTGCTATAAATTCTTGATATAAACCTTATTATATTAACTTTTCTTTATTAATATTTAGTCTAGGGTTTTTAGTCAAAATTGGTGCTGCTCCTTTCCATTTCTGATCTCCGGATGTTTATGATGCTATACCTACAGTAGTTACTGCTTTTGTAGCTATAATTGCAAAAATTTCTATTTTTATATTTTTATTACAATTGGTTTATTATACAAATAATAATTTTTTTGAAATAAGTTGAACTTTTAGTTTAATAATGAGTTCATTTTTATCTTTAATAGTTGGAACTGTTGTCGGTTTAACTCAATTTAGAATAAAAAGATTACTTGCTTATAGTACTATTTCTCATGTAGGGTTTATATTATTAGCTTTATCTGTGTCAAGTATAGAATCTATTCAGGCATTTATATTTTATATAGTTCAATATTCTATTAGTAATTTAAATATATTTATAATTTTAATTGCCATAGGTTATTCTTTTTATTCATATATAAATGATAATGTTGAAAAAGATAATTTAATAGATAGAAATAATTCACCTATACAGTTAGTTAGTCAATTAAAAGGATTCTTTTACATAAATCCTTTCTTGGCTATAAGTCTAGCTATTACAATATTTTCTTTTGTAGGTATACCTCCTCTTATAGGATTCTTTGGAAAACAGATGGTTTTAAGTGCAGCATTAGATAAAGGATATGTATTTATAGTTTTAATAGCAATATTTACAAGTGTTATAGGTGGAGTTTACTATTTAAATATAGTAAAAGAAACTTTCTTCTATAAACCTGCTTCTATTATTAATCCTTCTATAAAAGAATTTAATATATTAGGATCGGTAAGAGATACATCTGATAAAGAAATTAAAAAAATCTCAGCAAATTATACTAATATTGTTTTAAGTAGTCCAATTGCTTTCACAATATCAGTTATAACATTAATAATTTTATTATTCATATTTATTAATAACGAATGATTAAGTATGGGTACCATATTGGTACAAATATTATTTGAGAATTAAATGAGTAGTATGACTTTCTTATTTATATTTGTAGTAGCTTTAGCTATAATATTTTTATTATTAAATTTTATATTTGCACCTCATAATCCTTATCAAGAGAAATATAGTATATTTGAATGTGGATTTCATAGTTTTTTAGGTCAAAATAGAACTCAATTTGGAGTTAAATTCTTTATTTTTGCTTTAGTATATTTATTATTAGATTTAGAAATTGTTATGATATACCCTTTTGCTGTTAGTGAATACGAAAACGGTGTTTATGGACTAATAGTAGTTCTTATTTTTATAGTTATTGTAACAGTAGGTTTTATCTTTGAATTAGGTAAAAATGCATTAAAAATAGAAAGTAAACAAACAAAAGACAGATCTGGAAATTTTGCTTACCTAGATAAGTAATTTTATAAAATAATTATTTAAATAATATTAACAATTTCTTGTTAAACATATTTGGCTTCTCTTAATATAGCCGCACCATCAAATAACTTTTCAATTTCTGAAAGGGCGGATGCGGACGTTATTAAAAGAAGTGCAGATTTACCCGATATGGACTCAGAGGTAACATTCTTAGTTTAGTCCTCTAAAGGGGGTAGTTATTACCTCCCCTAGCGCTGATTGTTGTCATAGGTGAAAAGGGGGTCAGGTAATAGTTACCTGAAAGATTATGTTATAGATGGTCTATGCTTAGATTGCAAATCTTTAGCTTGAGGTTCGATTCCTCCATAGTCTTGTTTGAAAAATACAAAGACATATAATATTTAATAATATTAGTTTTTAACTAAAAAAATTAAGGTGTGTATACTTAAATACATACTAAAAATTTTTCTTATCAATAAAAATAAAAAAAAAATGAGAACATTAAAACATAATTCTTTATTAAAATTAGTTAATTCATATCTTATAGATGCTCCTCAGCCTACTAATATCAGTTATAACTGAAATTTTGGATCTTTATTATTATTATGTTTAGCTATTCAAATTATAACAGGTATAACTTTAGCTATGCATTATAACCCTAGTGTAGCTGAGGCTTTTAATTCTATAGAACATATCATGAGAGACGTAAATAACGGATGATTAGTACGTTATTTACATAGTAATACAGCTTCTGCTTTTTTCTTCTTAGTATATTTACATATAGGAAGAGGTATATATTATGGGTCTTATAAAAGTCCTAGATTTACAACTTGAGTTATAGGAGTAATAATCCTTATAGTGATGATGGGAACAGGATTTTTGGGTTATGTACTACCTTACGGGCAAATGAGTTTATGAGGTGCTACAGTTATTACTAACCTTATAAGTGCAATTCCATGAATAGGACAAGATATTGTTGAGTTTATTTGAGGAGGATTCTCAGTAAATAATGCAACTTTAAATAGATTCTTTTCTTTACATTTTGTGTTACCATTTGCATTAGTTGCATTAGTATTAATGCATTTAATAGCTCTTCATGACACAGCAGGATCTACTAACCCTTTAGGTATCTCAGGTAATTACGATAGAATACCTTTTGCTCCTTATTATCTATTTAAGGATTTAGTTACAATATTTATACTTATTTTTGTTTTAAGTAATTTCGTATTTTTTGCACCTAATGTGTTAGGAGACAGTGATAATTATATTATGGCTAACCCTATGCAAACTCCTGCTGCTATAGTTCCGGAATGATATTTATTACCATTCTATGCTATATTAAGATCTATTCCTAATAAATTATTGGGAGTTATTGCAATGTTTAGTGCATTATTAATAATGTTAATATTACCAGTAACAAATTTAAGTAAATTAAAAAATCTACAATTCAGACCATTTAGTAAAATAATTTTCTTCATATTTGTTGTAAATTTCATTATTCTAATGATTATAGGGGCTAAACATGTAGAAAGTCCTTATATAGAATTAGGTCAATTAAGTACTCTTCTATTCTTTGGATATTTTGTAGTATTAGTGCCTGTTGTTACAAGTATCGAGAATTTTATCTCTAATATCTCTATGTCTTCTCGTTAATTCTAGTAATAAAATAATTAGGAGTCTACGTGCGAATATTTTGTCAATATATAGGTAAATCTTAAAATATTTAAAATAAAATATGATACAATCAGCAAAAATAATAGGAACTGGGTTAGCTACTACAGGTTTAATAGGAGCAGGAGCAGGAATTGGTATAGTTTTTGGTGCTCTAATTTTAGGGGTTGCTAGAAATCCTTCACTAAGAGGTCAATTATTTTCTTATGCTATATTAGGCTTTGCTTTCTCAGAAGCTACAGGATTATTTGCATTAATGATGGCATTTTTACTATTGTACGTGGTTTAATAAATTCTTTAGGTTATGTACATGAGTCGCTGGGTAATGAAATTTCTGTTATTGTTATTCCTTATAATTAATATATTAATAGTTTAAGTTAATTTTTTTTATAAAAAAAAACCTGATTATACTAAAAAAAAATGATAAATATCTTAAATAATTTACAAGTAAGATTAGATGCGCCTACTCCTTGAGGTATATACTTTCAAGATAGTGCAACACCTCAAATGGAGGGTTTAGTAGAATTACATGATATAATAATGTACTACTTGGTAATAATATTATTTAGTGTAGGATGAGTATTATTTTCAGTAATATGAAATTTTAATAATAATAAATCACCTATATCACATAAATATTTAAATCACGGAACATTAATAGAGTTAATATGAACTATTACTCCTGCTTTAGTATTAATACTAATAGCTTTCCCTTCTTTTAAACTGTTATACTTAATGGACGAAATAAATGATCCGTCTATGACTATAATAGCAGAAGGTCATCAATGATATTGAAGTTATCAATACCCTGATTTCTTAGATTCAAATAATGACTTAATAGAATTTGATTCTTATATAATACCAGACTCAGATTTAGAGCCTGGAGCTTTAAGATTATTAGAGGTAGATAATAGAGTGATTCTTCCTGAATTAACTCATATCAGAATACTAGTAACTTCTGGGGATGTAATACATTCTTTTGCTGTACCTTCTTTAGGTGTTAAAATTGATGCATACCCTGGTAGATTAAATGAAATATCT
>JAMFQS010000099.1:55319-106454 GCA_025503055.1 Sordariomycetes sp. B11D1 | reverse complement strand
GTGTTTTACCAGGGGGGCCTCACCGGCACCCCCCCCCCCCCCCCCCCCCCCCCCCCCCCAACAAACAAACCACCCCCCTCTCCAAAAAAAAAAAAAAAAAAAAAAAAAAAAAAAAACCGGCAGCTGTACGATATTGCACGACAGTCCCGTCTGCATGTACACCGGCGCGCAATGACGGTGCCGAGCTCCCCTGCCGGCGTCTTCTTTACGCGGTCAAGGACCAACTCGACGCCGATCATGAGGCCACGGGCCCGGACGTCGCCGATGACGGGGTACTTCTTTTTGGGCTGTCTTCATCATTGTTAGCACAAGGGTAGTGCTGCGGAAACTTACCGCCTCGAAGCCATCCTTCAGTATCTTGACAATCTCGCACACCTTGCTGTCCGCCGCGGCGACGAGCGGGTCACCGAGATGCGTCGTAGCAGATTAGAACCGGTTCTCGAAACAACCCTGCTCGATCTTGTCCGACGTCACGGCAGCGCCCGGGGGGAGGCCGGCGCCCAGGGTTTTGGAGAGGGTGAAGATGCCGGGGACGATGTCGTAGTGCTCAAAGTCGAAGTTGTCTACCGCGCATGTTAGAGACCCAGCCTTACCTGGCGAGAAGGGCGGATCAAATTACAGCCTGTGCGGCCTAGGCCTGTCTGCGCCCCGCCGATGATTAAAAGGGCGCCCCTTTTTTCGCAGTGGGCATTCGGCTCCTTCATGTAGCCATCAGGAAGGTGGGGAATGCCGCCAGTGGGCAGGACGGTCTCGACAAGGACGGATGCGAGCAACCCAGTGCTCTGGCCTGTGCGGGAGTTAGTGTGGTTCAAAGTTCCACGTCAAGGACATAATACTCACGGTCGAGTAGTTCCTACCCGTAATCGAGCTCCGTCTTCCAGTCGTATGACCCGTCGGGGTGCCTGAAGGGTGACCGATAGGCGTAGGGCGCCGGGAGAAGTAGGCTGCCCAGAACTTGCGGGCCGGCGCCCCGCCGACGGGTTGAGAATGTGTCCGAGGCGGATCCATGGGTCATCCCGTCTATTTGGAGGTCGTGTAAGCTATCTCGTGATATTAGCCCTAGGCTGGTGAGATCAAAGACTTACGATTCCCACCCGACAGAGAGGCCACTTCGAATTTCCAGTTTACACCTTGGCCATCCTGATGACCGCCTCGTTCGTCTCCGAGCGGTGGACAGCAACATACACTTGTCGAGCCCCGGCGGGAGCATCGATGTGATGGCGTTGGCACACTCGAGCACCTCATCTGATACCATGGCAAGGTGTAGTTGCATAAGCTTCCCGACCTGTTCGCGGATAACAGTCGTGACTTCTTTGTGGGAGCTTGAATGATTGGTCATTGAAGGCATGCCAGCGGGATCTCTGTAGGCGTTCAGTCACCGGCTGAGCACGGCGCTCATCTGGCCTGAGGTAAAGTCAAGGATCTTCCTGCCGCTTGCATCCTGCGACAACATAAGCATCTGAATCTAGGGTTGTGAGATCTAGCATAGTGTACAAAGAGAGTGGAGCCCTTGGCGGACTTGATATGGGCGTCGGCTCAGTCCCCACCGAAGCGGATGAGCTTGCTATCAACAAGGCTCTTTAAATTCTTGGTAGCGATAGTCAGTTTAGGCTAAGCTGTTCGTATATCAACAGATGTGATTAAAGAGAAGCACGAGGGGTATTTTCTCAACATAGTTGTTGATCTCCTCATCTTTATTCGCTTGGTAGCGCTGGCCGGCTCGAGGTACATCCACAGAGCGGCCAAAGTTTATCGCTGTCACACATCGTCATTAATGGACATGATGGCAGTGGTCCGAAAGTCCTGCGTCGTACGGATGAGCCAAACTTTGAAGCTGCTGTCACCCTTCGTCGCAGGAGTTGCTCGACCGGCCAACTCGCCCCACAACCGCGGCTTACGACCGCCCTCATGACGCTCCACACCGTTAACGCCGCCCAGTGAGAGTAGATACAAACCTGCAGTTGGTCCTTCTAAGTTGGCCGGTTGTACACCGCAGGGCCATGAATGCTGTTCTACGCATCTGGATAACCTTTTGCCCTTTCACACTTAGGAGGGAAATGATTCTCATCAGGTCGTCTCCCAAAGTGCCGGAGATAAAGCCTCTCCGGGCTCCGGTTGGCCTACCGGACGAGGATGGAGCGCCTAGTCATACGGTAGAGCAAGGTACGTCGCGTGCTACCCCCGGCTCTGCCATCTGCAGCAAGTGATATTTTGCATTGCAGCTAGCGCCAACCTGCATTGGTAGAGCACGCCTATGTCCCAGGCATGAATTTGAACGCGGCACTCTCTCTCGACTGGGACAGCAAGTTTCCGGGCACGCTCGAAGAATTCCTTTGCCTTCTCTCATATCGTAGCGTCCAGTTACAAGCAGTTCCGACCATGCCTCCCGTAAAACCGGTGTCGCCACATAGTAGCGTATAGGATTCTAGCAGACGTCGCCGTTGAGCCGTGTGACGCCAGATTTTGATGGTCAGATCTCCATCGGCGTGCAAGAATGTGACGGTGAGGTCCTCGAAGAAAAAGGCGCGAGCCTTGCGTAGCAGCTCAGGCGTTGAGGACTTCCCTTGCCGGACAACCATCCATGCCTGTTGCCAGCGTCAGGGGGTTGGTTCAGTGCCACTAAGACGGTGAGGCGCCTCTCCCGCTATCCCCACGTTTCGTATGCTCCACACCGGAGGTTGTTTTCTTTGTTGCAAAAGACAATCTTCTTCCGCTCAAGATCCATTCTCTCGACATACGGAATAGAGATAATGGGCTGGAATTGTTTTAATAGCCGGTCAAATGAAAGCCATAGCGGCCAGGAGTCCAGTGCCAGACCCTATCGGACCGAGCAGAGCGGGCGCCCTGCTTAGCAAAGTCCGTACGCCTCCGTCCCCGGCTTCTTCAGCACTTGCCGATGTCCAAGGCACCCCAGATCGCCACAGCGACATTCCTGGCGTTACGGGGGTCCCACTTCCGCCGTCACGGGGTGGTGGGTAGCCGGTAGTTAAAGCCGACAAATGACAGCGCAGCTCCCCGCTGCGGCCACGCTCGCCTGGACAGGTGGCGACGATCATTATTCAGGGATCGGCAAAAACCTTGTGTGCACGGCGGTGGCATGGCCTTAAACACGGTTAAGCTATTAATTGTCGCCCCCCTTTTTTTTTCCCCTCTCCGCACTCGGTGAAGTTTTCCTCGTCCTGCGTCATCCATACTACACACTCTTAACCCCGTTCTTCGCCATCTCGACTGTCTCCTTGTTGACATGCAATTGGTGTAGTCGAGATGCTGCAGCTATTCCTCGGCGAACAACTTGGCGTCCAGTTGCGGCGCCTCGGATCGACGAAAGCTGCCCGGCGAGCGAGCTACGCCCGCTGGCTGCCGGCGTAACGGAAGCGACCATGGATCCAGGCGACTTCCCCATGGGGTCCCCGACCAACACGACCGCCGCCGTCACCCTCTATTTTGAGCGGAGTTGGAGCATCATCAGCACGATTGGCATCGCGAACGTCCTCTTCGGCTTCGTCATAGTAGGCATCACAAGCCTCACGCCCGTCGTTATCGTCCCGATTGTCACCTCGTCTGCTTGCGCGTTTGCAAACGGGCTCTGCTTTTACGCGTACTATACACAACACCCTATATTGAATCGCGCCGTCGCGTCCCTCTTCGCCGACGTATTCTGGCTGATACAAGAGGCGGGCCTCTCATTCTACAGCTACGTCATACTAAAGCGCGTCCTCCGGGACAAGCAGCGCATCATATTCCTAAGCGCCTTCTGGTTCATCATCGCGGCGCTGGTGGCGATACGGGCCGCGATCATGGCGATGCGCATGCGGTCGATACTCGAGTCGGAGTCGAACTTCCAGCGCATCGTCACGAACCTTCACGTCGCCTTCTTCGTCCTTATTGCGGTTATCGAGTGCCTGAGCGCGTTCTTCCTGCTCCGGAAGTTCGCGACGGCGAGGTCGACGTCGATGCAGGCTGCGCTGCAGACCGGCCTGTTCCAGTATTTGATGCGGAGTACCGAAGTCCGGGTCGCGATGCTGTCGTTGACGGGGATCACGAGGGCGATTACATATTCTTTCCAATCTACGGCTCAGAGCGCGACGTCGACGCCGTCGCAAGTGGACCGCTTTGCGTACACCTTAGAGAGTCTCTTCCCCGTTATCCTATAGTGAGTTACTTGGCACCGAGCGGCTTGGGCTGGATGAAATAGGAGGAAGGCAATGCTAACCGATGGCGTCTTCCTCACAGTATCGACATACTGGCCTCAAAACTCCGATATACCACCCAGTCATCCTTGGGCTCCTTACAGTCCTTACAACTACATAGCCCGTACCGACAGACAGCCCAGATAGCCCCGGAAAGCCAGCAGGCATCATCCGGGAGCCGCACCAGCGACAATCAAGCGAGACTCTCCAAACCGCGAAACAATATGGTCGAGGTCGGGGGCAGGACGCAACAGCCACAGTCGGGGGAACGAATAGCCGAGGAAGGCGAGTCCTCGACCTTGACTACGGATGAGGTGCAGCTGCAAGAGGCGGAGACGGCCGAGGCGATGAGGTTAAACAAGGGGCCGGTTGGGGCCGAGGCGTCCTTGTCGTCGCGAGGTGGAAGCTCGGGGGCCCGAGATTCAGGAGGATCCAGTGTCACTGGTTGAGCGGTCATTTTCTTTTATACTTGATATATAGCGGCTATGTTTATGCACTAATACCCATCATACGGATTGCATCCTGGCTATAGGGTAATCAAGCTGAGGCGTCTCCTTCAACGGCGGCATCCCGCAGACAGTCCTACGTGACGCTAGGACCAGGCGCAGCGGGTGCGAAATCGGTCGCCAACGGGGGCGCGAGGCTCCAGCCTGTCTGAGGCAAACGCCACGCAACCACGGCACTTTTGTTCGCGCCACTCCGCCTCCCCGGCTATCATGGGCTTCATGGGAGATGCAGGTTACAAAACGAAGCCCTGTTTGATATCACACAAGCCCAGCTTGTGCGTAATTGCACAATCCGCCGTCAACTGTCCTACGTCCGAGCGTGTAGGAACATCCTTGCTCAATAGCATAGATGACGCTGGGTAGCGGCTCCCTTCTGCCGACATATTCGAAAAAAGAGCGCGTCACTAGCAATGACGAGGTCGCAGGTTCAACTCGTGCTGAGCGCATTAGATTTCCTTTTCTTCTTCTCTCTAGTCTTTTTCCTCTATTCTTTTTCTTATTCTTATGCTTCTGCCTATCTATTCGCATTGCGCTCTGGCTGTCTCCTCGTTGGCCCTTACTGCATTGAACTAATACCTAGAAGAAACTCCTTGACGGCGTTCCTCCGTCCCTTCTTGCGCTTCCAATCCTCTGTGATATGGATGGTACCTCGGCGGTGCATTCCCGACTCGAGATATGCCAAGACTTCCACCGGCTAACTGCCATATTCGTGACGCCTCCTCACACGATCGCGAATCTGCAGAAAAGCCGACCATAACCATCAGGCCCACTCTTTCTTGTAGGCGGGTAATTATTACGCGGTGATACTAGACAGGTGCCTGCTACCTGCTCATAAACGGGAGCATCCCATGATGTGATCGGTATCGTTTCGTTTCATTGACGTCACATCGTGCTACCCCTAGCTGCTTCCAATGTCGGGTTATAAAGGTTGAACTCGGCCGTCGAAATGCAAAGTGAGGCTAAAAGCTTTGCGACAAGAACTCGGAGTCCGTTAGAAAATATAATGGCTTCTGCAATCGTGACGGGCGCAACGGGTAGGCACATGATGCCGGGGCTTCGGTGGAGTAGCGTACGGGGCTGACCGGACGACAGGCATCCTGGGACGGGAGATCGTCCACCGCCTGGGAAACGACCCGGACAAGTGGAGCTCAGTCTATGCCATCTCCCGGAGCAAGAAGGAGGACTTTCCCTCGTCCGTCAAGCACACCTTAGCCGACCTACAGGGGTCGCCCGAGTCCCTCGCCAAGGACCTCCAGGACGTAAAGGCCGAGTACCTCTTCTTCGCGGCGTACCTCCAGCGAGACTCGGAGCAGGATAATTGGGATGTGAATGGTGATATGCTCCAGAACTTCCTCGCCGCGCTGGAGAAGACGGGTGTTGCGAGCACACTGAAGCGCATTGTTCTCGTCACCGGGGCGAAGCACTACGGTGTTCATCTGGGGCCGGTCAAGAACCCTGTCGAGGAGACGGACAAGTGGTTGACCGATTCCGCGTTCCCGCCCAACTTTTACTACCGCCAGGAAGATATCCTAAAGTCCTTCTGCCAGAAGAACAGCCACGTCTCGTGGACGGTCACATACCCCAACGACGTCATCGGGCTCGCGAAGGGCAACTTTATGAACTTTGCGACGTCTGTGGGTGCTTACGTCGCCATCTGTAAGGAACTCGGCGAGGAGCTCGTCTTCCCTGGCTCGGAGGTGCTGTACACAGGCTTCGACACGTTTACCGATTCGAGGCTCCACGCTGAGTTCTGCGACTGGGCTGCGACCGAGCCTCGCGCCGCGAACGAGAATTTTAACGTCATGAACGGTGACGTGCCGAGCTGGCAGACACTGTGGCCGCTGCTTGCTAAGAAATTTGGCGTCAAGTTGAAGACGGATCAGTTCGGCGGCGAGCACCGCATGAAGAGCGAGGCCTGGATGAATGAGACGCCGCCCATCAGCCTCTACGAGGCAGAGCAGGGCCTAAAGGGAAAAACTGGGCCAGGCAAGATTCAACAGACGGTTGATCTCGTGCAATGGAGCAAGCAGGAAAAGGTCAAGAACGCATGGGCAAAACTTGCTGAGCGCGAGGGGCTGGACAAGGATGTGCTTGACAAGGCGACGTGGGCATTCCTCTCCATGGTCCTGGGGAGAAATTATGACATCATTCTCAGCATGTCAAAGGCGAGGAGTATGGGCTGGACCTCGTGCGTGTTCCACCTGCTTTTGTGTTCTGAGGGTATCGAGCTAATCAGGTTTCTAGGTATTACGACTCGTGGCATAGTTTGTCGGATACTTTGGATGCGTTGGCGGACGAGAAGGTTCTGCCCAAGACGGGCTAGTTGGATTGCCCTCCGAGAATCGGGGAAAGCGAAGAGTGTAGAGGCAATACGGCCACAGATTGCGCTTATTGGAAGGTGATATAAGCTTAATGAGCTCGTTATGAATAACATGTGGTATTGCGATGACGCAGATCGCGGGCTGCCCGATTTCAAAGGTTATCGGTTACATGGAGAGTAGGACGATCTGCATCGGGAAACACCGCTGTGTAGTCAATCGTTGTGTCATGCTACAGAATCCCCGTCCATTCATGTCATCTAAATTTCTCTGAAATGTTTAAAGGCCGTGTTCCCCGAGTGTCGACTCCTGTCCATGTGGGAGCCTTCTCAACCCACACGAGCTTGTGTTTAATACAAATTCCCAAGATATTACCATGCGACCTCTACGCTTCGTCTACATCGCAGCCTCTGCGTTGCTTCATCTCGCCTCCGCAGGCAAGCCTGAAGACACCAAGGAAGTGGGTGAAGCCGACCATAGTGGATACCACGTTGAAGGCCACGGCGAAATTGACCACGGGAAATCTGATCATGACGAAGTCGATCATGGTCAATACGGTCAGCGCGAAGACGACCACGGAGAAAAGAACCACGGAGAGTCTAGCCACGGCAAACCGGGCTCTGGAGAAGCAAACCACGGAGAACAAGGTCGCAGCAAGTCAGACCATGGTGAAGAAGGCCACGGAGAACCTGATCACGGAGAAGTTGATCATGTTGGACCCGACCACGGCGAGCCCGAGATGCCGGCTCAGCCTTGCGCGCGCCTATGTGATCTTCCCTCTGAGATCGCCGAGTGCGACGACACCCTCCTAAAGGAGCAGCGCTTGGCAGCAGCCACCTTCACGGGCGCCTACGCCGACAAGGACGTCGATACCATGATGAGCTACGTGCTCGAGGACTACATCCAGCACAACCCCAACATCCAGTCCGGGAGGGACATTGCACACAAGTATCTAGGGAAGCGGCTCTCCGACCCGGGGATTATCAACAATGTGACGAGGGTCATCTCGGATCTGAACTACATCATGGTGCATGTTCACCGGACGCAGCCGGGGGAGAAGGACAGGGCGTTGGCGGATGTTTATCGGTTTGATGGGACTTGTATTGCGGAGCACTGGGACGTGCAGGAGGATGTAGAGGACGACGCGCCGAACCCGCTCGCGTGGTTCTAGATGTGCATGGTGTGCACGGTATATCAATTGCTTTAGCTTACATTAAAAAGTCTAAGGATAAAAGGGTCGAAACAGCAGTTCAGTCTCAGTAGTATAGATACAGCGGACAAGGTCGTACGCTCTTTTACTGTGGTGCACATCCTAGCTGATGACAAGTCAGTGCTAGACGACGTTGGCACAGTGTTTTAAACCTACAAAGAACTCAAAGTCAAAAGGGAGACGCCAATTGTTTGTATGCACCACCGTAAGATTTATCCCAGTAAACGGCCTGTATCCAGGAGATCGGGGAGCGCGGGTACCCTGGGCTTGGCGGGATGGTCCAGCAGTAAGTGAAACCATCATTCCTTCGACAACGTTGTGTCAAGTCTGAGCATATCCCCACACCAGACGGGAAATTCGGGCAAATGTTGCTTTGAGGAATCGTTCCGCCCCCTCCCCCACCCAACAAACTTCACATTAGTATGGCAAGGGGCAGCAGCTCGGATTCGGGGGGTGAAACCGAACGTGGCGGCGAGGAGGCGTTTCAGCACGTCCCGCCCCACAGCCACCCACACACTCCCGCCAACGGCAGCCCTGTCTAGCCTGAGCCAAGGCCGAGCTAGTGGCTTAATGGGGCGTCGTTAAGCTTCTTCTGACATTTGACGTCCGATCGACGGGGCGAATAGGCGGGGGTGAAGCGATATTCGACGCCAGAAGCGCCTGTGCCCCTGAACCCATTTTGAGCCACAGTTCGCGCGCCCGCTCTAAATCTCGAGACTTCTCCTTTCTCACCTCGTCTTGTTCCCTTTGACATTTCGTGCAATCGATTGGCGGTGCAGCGCATCGCGTTCTGATTCTTTTCTACTGACCGTCTTTTTACTAATTATTCGGGTGCTGGGAATCCGCTTCTTGCCTGCTTCTTCCACGACTCTCGTTTGCTTCCGACTTCTGTTCTACTACCGCCAAAATGGTATCTCGCAGCTCCGTCTTCATCGCCGCCATGGCGCTCGCGACCCGCGCCGCCGCGCAGGCCACCCTCCAGGTGCTAGCCGTCCAGGACCTCTCCCTCGATGACACCTTCGTCTTCAAGCCCAACTCGCTCGTCGCGGAGGTTGGCGACACAATCGAGTTCCACTTTGCGCCGACCGGCTTCCTGCCGTCGAACCACTCCGTCGCACAGGGGACGTTCGATTCCGGGTGCGAGCCGCTGCCTGGTGGTTTCTTTTCGGGGAATGTGGAGGCGCCGCCTGAGTCGGAGGAGGACCCGCTCGGGGAGGCTGTAAGTAGACACGGATCCCCCGCGAGGTAGAATGGGATGAACTCTAATCCACACCAGCCCAAGGTCTTCCGCGTCAGAGTCAATACCACCGATCCGATAGTCTTCTACTGCACCACCGGCCAGCACTGCACGAGGGGCATGTACGGCGTCATCAACCCGACCGACCGACAGAACTTCGACACCTACAAGGCCCTGATTACGTCCAACGGCCCCGCGGTGGCTCCAGACACTGTACGTGGCGGGCAGCTAGTCAATACCACCGGCGTCGCGACCCCTGCCCCTGTTGCGGCGGGTCTCAAGTTGACGGGTTCAATGGCGTTTGTCCTTGCGGGTGTAGCTGTGAATATGCTTCTGCTGTAGTGATGGGGTAGGAGTGCCGTGGACATGACAAATGCTACACAGCTCTCGAGACGACAAGTGGCTCATGGTCCAGCGACCAGTCAGGTCAAGGGGTTCTGGAGTTTTACAGCGCAATAGCATACACTTCTTCTTTTGAAACACATAAGCGATTTATTTTACCTCACAGCATCGCTCCCGACACTATCCTTTCCCATGTAGACGCAACCGTCACTAGATTTGCAAATGTCCACATCCAAGTGGACTATCGGGCGACGTCTCGCTCATTTTTTACTGCTGAACGTCGGGAAGCCATTCGGTGTCCAAGACGCCTGCCAATTCGTCCGTGTCGTCAAACCCCACGAGATTCTGCCACTCGTACGGTCCAAACATAAAGTGGCCCCTAGGGCAGTTAGCTCAACTGCTTCATCCTGATGGAAATGTACTAACGTACGCATAGTTAGTCCCCTGGCTCACCCCGGGCGCATCATTCGTATCCTCTGTATGGAAATGCTTCCTCCAGACCCAAAGCGAGTCGTATACCACGCTCATGCTCAACCTATTCTGGACATGACGGAGCTTCAAATCGTGGGCTGTGGAGCCGCCGATGACGGTAGGGTCCGGATTCGCGCAGAAGAAGCCGACGACATCGCCAAGGCGCGCGGGAAGGTCGTTGTTGACGACCGATAACTTCCTGAGGGCGATGATGCTAGCGTCTAGGAGGTTCATCCCGGACGCACGGTCCAAGAGGGGCCCGAAGAATCCGTTTACCAGGATCTTGAGGACGATAAAGGTTGCGCTGACGAATACTTGGTAGGAGAAAAAGGGGCAAAAGTCAAAGAACCGGGTTTCCGATCGGTTCAAGTCGAGACTCAGTTCAATGATAGAATATGCTGTGTGGTAAAGAGTGATTATTCGGTCCTTATACCCGTCCATCGCGGCGTCATCAAAGAGGTAGAATGCGTGGAGGTGGAGGCGGGCTGCGGCCAAATACCACGATATGATGCCTCGGCAGTGTTAGCCCAGCGACGGAGGGACTAATGGGGGCAGCGGCCACGTACGAGAAGACCCGCTGATTCCTCGTTCCAATTCTGAAAGTGATGCGTTCAACAGCCGATGGAGCGGAAGACGTTCCCGCCCGGCCGCAGAGTCAAGTGGGCTGGAGGCAGTAGACGCCAGTGCCTGTGAAACACGTTGGCGGAACTGCTCGACGCGGAGATGCTCCCGAAGGGAAACGTCAGAAGCAGAGGGTCTTGTGGTTTCTGGTGCCACTGTGAGGGACCAATCGTGCATCTGCATTGTGACCGGTAGGCCACTCCCCACGCTTACACTGGAAGCCATAAGTCGCGCTATCGCTCCTCAAGATATGCGTGCATGCGTGCTTACCTCTGAGCAACTATGTTGCATGCCTCCCACGTTCTTACCCACTCCGCATACTCATGGGCGCTAAGCTTCATGGGAACCTTGACAAAGTCGGTCACGTCCATTGCTCGGTGGAGACCCATCTGCGTGCCGATCTGGAGCATCAGCCCGGCGAGCATGAAAGTTGGATCGGAAGTGCTGCTGCTTGTAGGGAAAGGCCATGTGCAAATGAGTGCTAGACTCTGTACCGCGGCTAACGAATAGGGGATGCCGCGGATGGTGCTCCATAGTAAATCTGTCACAGCTCGCGCTAGTCTTGGCAGTAGGGTTGGTTGCGAGTGCAGGCGGCGCGAGGCAACGGCGATCATGGTCCAGAATAGGAGCTCTGATGATTCGTAGTACTCGTGGGGCGATTTACGTGGGTCGATAACGGGTAGGAACGGATGGTAATGGACGACATAACTAAGTGGCGGTGGACTTAGTTAACTGGCATTGATCATCATATCGGGCACCACCTACATCATGAATAGCTCGTCTATCTCTTCCGTGGAAAGCGTTGTATTTGACAGCGCTCGGGGACCTGGCATGGAAAAGGATAGCCGCTGGGTCTTGAATGGCTCGTCGACACCGGGCTTCGTGGTCAACCCTGGAGCCCGAGAGTGCTCGGTTGGGTCGGGCGACGGACCCGCGGCGGCCCCAAGAGGCCCCGTCGTCGAGATACCTTGAGGCAGGTAGTTATTACTTCCAAGAACAGCCGGTGATGTCACAGAGCCTTGTTGGGACTCTGGGGAATGGACAGTGGAGGTTGATTGTGCTATTGGTATCTGGTAGCACGAGGAGAGTTGCCGATCCTTACTCTGCAGCTGCTGTTGCAGCTGTCGAATCTCATTCTCAAGTTCAAAAGAACGCCTTTAGAAGCCCAAACCATCAGCGACGAGCGTTCAGGTTGTATGGAAAATGAACTAACCTCCGTTTCCGTGTACGCTTGAAGCCCGTCTCGGTCTTGCACTCGAGCTTCAGTCTCGCGCACCGGCTGCATGCCTCCAGAGTATCGGTCTCGGTAGACGCAAGGTCACAGCGAAGCTGGATTCAAAAAAAGTCAGACTAGGAACGGCTATAGGCCCATATTGGTCGAACGTGGCATACCTTTTGTTGTCTGCACTCATTGCACGCCTTTCGCCGACTGGCCTTTTCCGCCGAATAGGCGCCCGCTCTCGGAGGTGCCGGCCCGGCAGCTGGTTGAACTGTAGCCCCATCTTCTGTGCGACGGTCCATGCCGGATAGCTTGCAGGGCCGACTGGCGGCTTCTGCTACGCTTTGTGTTAGTATAATGTCCCAAGTGTTGTGGTGTGCGGTGAATATGTGTGCAGGAACGACCGCGGAAACACTTCGGACACGAAGAGGCCGGTTCGGAGGAGAGAGAACAGGGGAACCAGCGAGCTCGCGTGCTCCCTCTTCGTCCCCCGCACCCAGTGTCCAATCTAGGGAATATCTGGGGCGTGATGGCGTGCGCCTATCCTCCTTATGGCCCAGCCAGGATGCATAGTGATGCAACCTGCGAATGGCTGAGCGACCCCGCACCAAGAAGTGTTCGCTTCAGATTTCGCGCCCACGTCTCCCCACAAGATTGTAGTCTATAAGTTCTTTCTAGTTAGGTCTCTGGATGCTATTCAAAGCAGCTTGTATTATCGGGGTAGATCCCCATTACGACCAGTAACCAACTAGCAATTATACCTCCCATATGAATAGGATTAACCACGTCGCACATACTCTCAGTTCCACGCCTCGCAACAGCACCAGAATAGAAGAAAAGCTCATCTGCCCACTTCTGTCCATGGCCCCGTAACTCTTTTGACTTCCCCCCTACTCCAGAGGGGCCTCAAGAGGAAGGTTACGCGACGAGTTGCCCACATATACAGTCTTGGGATACTCGCTAATAACCCAGTTCTGCGAAACGACGTCCCAGTTGCTCAGGTCCCGACGTCTGATTTTGGCACGGAAAGTCTCCGACGTTCCGGGCTCGAGCCTGATGCGGTCAAAGCCTCGAAGGACCCTAACGGGGTCTTCCGGTCCGCCGAGCGAGACGTAGAGCTGCGCAACCTCGTCACCGGCGACGTCTCCGGTGTTCGTGACGGTCGCAGTGACAGTGTACATCACGTCCCAGAGCTGGGGGTTGCCACCCGAGCCACCGCCAGCCGGGTGCGCGGGACGTGGCGAGACATCGTGGGTCCCTGGTGGAAGGAAGTCCGAGGCTTCAGAGCCGTAGTGTGGGTCACCCAGCGCTTGCGAGGGGTCTGTTGAGTTGAGGTAGGGGTAGATGAACTGGTCGACGCGGTGGAAGTCATCGGGGTAGACGTAGCCTGAGTAGTCGGAGTCGATGGGGACGCCGATGGTGCGGGCGGGGCCCGACTCTCTGGTGTTAGGCATGTATTCACCCGCGTTGGAACTTTCGATTTGAAGGTCGGAGAACTCAAATGTGGTGTAAGACAGACCGAAGCCAAATTCGTAGACTGGCGTCAGATTCTTTCTGTCAAAGCCCCGGTAGTCGATGAATACGCCATCCTCAAAGTTATCTTGCGGAGCACCGTCGCCATTGTTGGGCTCATAGACAATCTTGACGCCATAGTCTTCCTCAGAAGCGCCCCAGGTGAAGGGGGTCTTGCCGCCGGGGTTGACATCTCCGTACAGCACGTCCGCAATGGCGTTTCCGGACTCCTGGCCAGGGAGGCCGGCCCAGAGGATGGCGGTGATGTTGGGGTTCTCATACCAGTCTGAGACGATGACGGGGCCGGTGGAGTGGATGACCACAATGGTGTTGGGGTTGTTCGCTGCGACGACCTTGATGAGGTCGTCTCCGCCGTTCCAGAGTGTCAGATTGTTACGGTCGCCGATGTTGTCATCTACCGTAATGTAACCTTCTCCAGAGTTGGCGTTCACAAAGACAATGGCGGTGCAGTTTGGCTCGCCGACAAGGGCAGTCGTGGCTTCGTGCTCCCAGTTGCTTAGGATCGACTCGTAGCGGGTGCCGTCGTCTACCGCCCTGCGTTGGATACCGGCATCGGGCGTGATCAGGTAGGTGAAGCTGGCGGTTCCGGATCCCCAGCTGGCGGCGAGAGTGCCCTCGTTGCAGCCTTGGTCAGGGCAGCCGTTAGGGCCGGACTTACGACCACCAGCATCCTCGCCAATGACGGCGATGAACTTTGGCCTGTCCAGGGGTAGCGCGCCTTCGTTCTTGAGGAGGACAGTACCGTGAGAGGCGGTTTGGCGGATGAGCTCCCCATGGTCCCGACGGACATCGATGTGTTCGTTGATGGTCTGGACGCGTTCCTGAGCGGCAAAGTGGAGAGGACCCTCGGTGTCGCGACTCCATGAGGAGAAGTTGATATCCGTCGAATCCTCCACTGTGCCGCCGACCTTGAAGAAAGCGGCCATGATGCGCATGGCCATGTCGTCGATGCGGTACTCGGGAACGGTACCGTTCAAGACAGCGTTGGTCAAGTTGGCACCCCAGTACGAAGTGCGGGAGTTGAACGTGATGTCTCCAGGCATGGACATGTCCATGCCAGCAACGGCAGAAGCGACGCCGGTATGTTGAGCCTGCCAGTCGCTAAGAACGAACCCCTGGAATCCCAGCTCCTCCTTCAACAGGTTGTTAAGTAGGGCCGAATTCTGGCAGCTGTAGCTGTTGTTGACCTGCTGGTACGAGCACATTACGGAGCCGGCACCAGCGTGGATTGCGTCCGCGAAGGGCCAGAGGTAGAGCTCGTGCATTGTCTTGTCGTCAACGTTGGAAGAGATGGCCTCGACAACGTCGTAGCCGTAGTTGAGGCCGGCACCCTTCTCACGGAAATGCTCCTGCTCATTCATGATGAGGTGCTTGACGTTGGCGATGACGCCCGCCTCTTGGATGCCCTGCACGGCCTCTGCGACTGCAATGCCGGAGAGGTACGGGTCGGGGGAGAAGCCCTCCCAATTGCGGCCTCCGGTGGGGAATCTGCCGAGGGGCCCGACCGAGGGGCCGAGGAGGACGTTGGCGCCCTTGTCGCGCGCTTCGGATGCCATGGCGTGGCCGCGCTCGCGGATCAGGGCCCGGTCCCAGGTGGCGGCGGCGAGCTGACTGGAGGTGAAATAGGAGACATAGTCTGCGAAACGGAGACCTTGGGGCCCGTCCTGCATGCAGAGGCCACGCCAGCCAATGCGTTCGATTGAACCGACGTTCCCGACGCACTTGTCTGCCATCCAGCTGCGAAAGGGGCAGTTAGAGGATCTGGATGAATGCCAAGCTGGACGCTTGATACGTACCCTGTGCCTGTGGTGAGATTGACCTTTTCGAGAAGAGTGAGCTCAGACACGAAGGCCTCTGCCTGGGCGTAGGCTTCTTGCCAGCCCTCGGCCTGAGGGTCCATCCATGGCGAGGGATAGTAAGGCGGCGAATAAGCGAGGTCCGTTGATGAGTCGTTATCGCGCTGTGGAGAATGATAGTCAGCGGCTTCTGACCAGTGCATGCATGATGAGAAAGAACGAGTAGCATATCGCGCTCCGGCTTAGATACTTGAATCGGTGGAAATAGTGGATACATACCTTGAAGCCCGCGCCGATGGCAACTTCGCAAACTGCCAGGGCGGCAGCTGCGATGTTGATTGTTCTCATCTCGTGTCCTGCTTCTACGACTTAGCTAATGAGGCCTGGGAGCGACTTTCAACACCCCTGTGGGGAGTGGAAGAAGAACCTACTGAGATGTGTTTTTCCCCAATAGCACTGGACTCCGCAAGTAGTGGACTAGTCGGGAGCTTCGATAGAGAGGGTTGACGATATGGAAGGCCCCCGATGCGATCTATAACGGGCAGGAAATGGGCGACTTATATCTTGCCTTTTGCCATTCGCGAGGGAAGCGGCAGCCGGCATGAATCGGTACGTCCGGCCTCATTTGATACTGTAGCACCAGAACCGGCCGATAGCAGCATCGTAAAAAGTGGAGGCTGGGTTGCATCTGGGCTCTGGCGCGGGGGGTTGTTGGCGCCCTCCCCATCAGTCAGTGGGACCGGGGCCCCATATTTGCAAATGCTGATCGACAATCCAGCTATAGGTGGGGCAGACGAGACGGGAAGTGAAGCTAACGGATGATCGGTCCGCGGCCCTTCCTCGTGAAAATCACCGCCAAGCCGTCGGGTCGGGGTACACATGCACGGCGTTGGACGTGGATGCAGCTGTGGAGTTGGAGCGGGGAGCTGCTACCATCCATTACGTCGCTTGCTCGGCAAGATATAGTAAGTGCGGGGACGCATCGCGGAACCGACTCGGCGATACTACCGTAAGCTATTGGTATTGATCATGCCGCATATGGAACTTTGGTCCATGCTGTGGAATCAGGGCTACCGGGAAAGGTTGCGGGGTCCAAGGGACTAACGATTGAGACGGCTCTGACTCGGAAGAAGTAGTCTTCTGCAAGAGACTACAGTGATCAAAGGAATGGAGCCATGTAGCCACGTCTCCGACCCATATAGTACCAATTGGCATCGGGCAGCTTCCGACTCCAGGAACTACCTCTAGCAGACTTCGATTGATACCCTTGTGAAGTACAGCGTCAAGGATAATAAGTATCAGGCGACCGGAGCTGAACTATATACAGGCCCCGGGGCATTGAACCACGCAATGTTCAAACCGCATGCCCCGCGGAACTTCGGGATTAACCACGAGATTACGATTGGAAAGACCAAGGCGTCAAGGCAAAGGGATCCTCGTGACTCCTGCCAGAGCATACCTACCGGGCACCGTCGCGCAGATCTTCCCCAAATTCGGATGCTGCCATGCAGCCGGGCTTTAGCATTCTTATCCCCGCAAATCGGCGGCATATGTATTAGGCCTAGTGTCGGCCTCACTACGGCTTGATCGTTGTCTGGATTGCATCAAGCAACGATGTTGAGGACTTGCGTCCGCAGGCTCCGGCAGTGCAACAACCATGGTACCGGTGTAGGCCGTCCCGACGCTGCGGATGAACGGAGGATGGTGTGGTTCCCGCTACAAAGTCGATGGAGGCCGGGTCATACCCTGAAATTACATGATCGACGCAGTCGCATGTCAATTGGAAACTGGGAGGACCCGTCCCGAGCTATCGGACTAGTACGCAGACCAACCATGGCCTTCGGTATGAGATTAGGGCGGATCAGATACCCTGATACAAATTACTTTGAAAAAAATAAGGAATTGAGATAAACGTGATGGTGGATAAAAAGAGGGTTCAACATGCCCTTGAACTTTTGATCTGATCCTTGTGAGACATCCTTTCGCTGGAACGCTCGACTTTGGTTGGTCCCCACGATACGCTTTCTCCCCTGGCGTCGCTGAATTCCCTCAATCTTCCAGGCTCTCCTAGGTTGGGTCACGCCGATGGAGTAACGCGAAAGATATGTTCAAGCCCCGTAAAGACTCGAAAGTTGTGAGCTTAAAGGCCAGGGGAGCGGTGGCTTGCAGGACGGGGAAACTCGGTGTTCTCTCTAGAATTCACTTTGGGAGGGTATTGCCGTCTGTCTAAACTGGAGATTGAATTTCTGGAGGCACCGATTAACCGTCCAGCAGAAAAGCGGCTAGGAATAGCATGTCGGACCCGTAGTACGTATATTACCTGTCCAGCAGCAGATTGGTTCCTACCAGATCACGAGGTACTTGAACCAGCGTGGAAGGGTCTCCCTCTTGCGCTAGATATTCGTGGTGAAGTACAGCAGATTGGGACATCGGCAGTCGCCCTAAGCTTCATATAAAGAGAAGGACAAGAGCCCCCTTCATCTCCTCTGATACATAGAGGCTTGTGTACCTGGACTTACTTGAGAGTTCTGAGTGGCGAGAGAAGCCGAAAACGGAGGCCTCCGACTAGTGTGCGCTATGCAAACTCCATCCGAACGGTCCAGATAGCGGGGACCGAAGAACAGTGAAACTTAGAGTCGGCCTGGAGTTTAACCCTCTACCCTAGCTGCCTAACTCCCTGGTCCTGCTAGTCCGCTTGAGGCCTAGTTGGAGCCCGCAGTGACGCAGCCCATGGTCACTTATCGGGACCGGTTACGGAGAGAATCTTGCCTCGTATTAACCAAATTGCTCATTTGCGTTTATGACTGGTTTTGTAGACAATACAAGGGAACAGCAAATTCGTTAAATGTAGGGTCTTTTGTTTCAAGAGCGTTAGCTTCATAGTACTCTATACCTTGCCATACATGCTCCCGCCAACACCCTCATCAACCGCAACTGCCTCCTCGAGGCCCACAACAGTGAACAGCTTCTTGGGCGTAAAATCCTTCCCCAGCCCCGTCTTCCCCGTATCCTTCAGCGTCGCAAGCGCCTCCTTGATAGCCTTGTACGCCGGCGCGATGGCCGCGAACGGGAAGATGATGATCTTGAAGCCCATGTCCTTGGCCTCTGCTGGCGTCCACGAGGGGGTGGCGGCGTGCTCGACCATGTTGAGGAGGACGGGGGTAGGCGCCAGCTGCTTGCAGACCTCGCGCGCCTGGGCCACGGTCTGGACGCCCTCTAGGAAGGCGACGTCCGCGCCGGCGGCGGCGGCGGCTTTTAGGCGGGAGACGGCCTCGTCGAAGCCGTCGGTTTGCAACGCGTCCGTGCGGGCGATGACGACAATGTCAGAGCCAAGCCTCTGGCGCGCCTGGTACGCAGCCTTGATCCGCTGCACGAAGACCTCCGTCTCGACCACTTTCTTGCCTCCTAGGTGGCCGCAGCGCTTCGTTTGGATCTGGTCCTCGATGTGCAGTCCCGCGACGCCACTGCGGTGGTACTGCGCAACGGTCCGCGCCACCATGTTGGGGCCGCCGTAGCCCGTGTCCGCGTCGGCGATGAGCGGGACGGAGGGGTCGAGATTCGCGATCATCTCGGCATGGGAGCGCATGTCGTCTAGTGTGGCTAGGCCGAGGTCGGGCTGGCCTAGCTTCGAGGCACATGTGCCGGCGCCGGTCTGTTGGGGAACGCGTCAGACAGTTTCCGGGGACGGGGTGAGGGTCTGGTGATGTGGGGGACGTACCATGTAAATGGCGTCGAACCCTGTTTCCAGCGCGATGCGGGCGCTGAAACCGTCGTAGACTCCGGGGGCTACGATGATATCATCGCCTTTCAAGGCCCGCCGCAGCTTCGTGGCCGCGGAAACAGGTACCGAGGCGCCATTGGTGGTGTCGTGCGTTTGAGACATGGTGACGAAATAAGGGTATTACAAGAGGGAAGTCTAGTTGGTTAGATGCTCCCACTACAGATTGGGGAGTAACGCCTCATATGTTTATATAATTCTGTTATCAGATGCCGAAATTCCGATATCGCGGTGGATACAAAAAGCGGAGGCGTCTAGAAGCCTAGCGTCAAGGCACTGAGAGGCGCCATCCGAATTTGCCGACCGGCGCCGACCGGCCAAGTTTTTTTCGCCGATCGGAGCTCCGCGTCCGGCGGGATCCGCCCCACTTCTCCACACTTTCTTGTTGCTGTCGACCACGGGCCCCGCTATAATTTGCGGAGGGTTTGGCTTTGCCGAGCATGGGCTGTGCAAAACGAGGATAGCGTGTATGTGTACAAACTTTTATCAGGATGTCAGAAGATCAGGGGTCCTGTGATGAATCATAGTGTCAGGGTTTTCCCCTGTGGTCAAGCGAGGTCCGTATCGGCGAACCACGGCCACACGATCAGCAGGTTACTGGAAAGAGAGGTCAGCATATATCTATAGGCCAGGCTGGCCGCTCCTGTTCTGACCATAAGTCCGAAAGAGCAAGACCCTTGCTGCATATTCTCGATTATTTGTTAGGGACCAGCAGTCACGATGGCTATCGAGAAGCCCTCCTCAGACCACAATGAGAGTGCCGCCGAGGGTGTCGTCGATCCCAAGGATCAGCTTGGTGCCTTGAGCGATCTCCGGAGGGACCCTGAGTGGGTGAAGGCAGAGAAGAAGCTCGTCATGAAGTTGGACGCAACACTTCTGCCAATGGTATGGGTCTTGTACATGTTCAATTATCTTGACCGGAACAACATTGCGTGAGTGCTCGAGGATCGGTCGTGTGTAGTATCCAAGCAGTAGGGAAGCTGACCGGCCAAAAAGGCAAGCGCGCCTTGACAATTTTGAAGAGGACCTCGGGTTGGTGGGAAACCAATTCAATGTCGCCGTGTCCATCCTCAACGTCGGGTAAGTGAGACTACACTTGGGGTGGATACCGCGTAGCTCTTTGTTGTATATGCTAACACGAATATGCAAACAGGTACATGCTTGCCCAATTGCCGTCCAACATGATACTCACCCGCGTGCGACCGAGTATCTACCTTCCCTGTTGCGTGGCACTTTGGTCGTGCATATCGGCATCGACGGCGGGTGTCAAAAACTTTGGCGGCCTGATGGCGGTTCGCTTCGTGCTGGGTATCTCAGAAGCACCCTTCTTTCCAGGCGTGAGTTCATTCCCAGCCCTCCGACTTCTGGCTCCGAGTCTAGATACTGACGCTCTCAAAGGCTTTCTATCTCCTTTCGTGCTGGTACACCCGCCGTGAACTAGCCCTTCGGACCGCCATCCTCTACTCCGGCCTCGTGCTGGCAACGGCATTCTCAGGCCTCATCGCAGCCGGTGTCTTTGCAGGGATGGATGGTGCTCGTGGCCTGGAAGGATGGCAGTGGCTTTTCATAATCGAAGGCGCAGGTAGCTTCTTCGCGGCTATCGTTGGACTGGTTCTCTTGCCCGACTATGTCGATTCCAAGACTGGTAGTGGCAAGTGGCTGTTCTCGGAGAAGGAGCGGGAGGTGGCTGCGAGGCGCATCGCCATGGACCGTGTCTCGGTGCCCGAAAGTGACAGATCGGTCTGGAACGGCCTATTCCTGGCAGTGAAAGATTACCGAACATGGGTGTTTGTGAGTCGCATTCCACGTAGAATATGCCCGTAGGTGATCACGCTAACCCCGGGTATCGCAGGTGCTTCTGCTTTGCTCCAATCACACGGCTTACGGGTTCAACAACTTCTTCCCGACCATCATGTCCGGCTTCAAGATCGGCGACCGCACCACCACTCTCGCATTGACTGCCCCGCCGTATCTTGTTGGCGCGACTGTCTCCCTCGTCGTCGCCTGGTCTAGCGATCGTCACGCCGAGCGCGGCTACCACATTTCGGTTCCCATGTTCGTCGCCGCGATCGGGTTCGCCATTTCCGTGGGCACATTGAACATTCCCGCGAGATACTTCGCGTCGTTTCTCTACGCGTCTGGCTGCTTCGCCGCCAACTCTATGGTGTATTCCTGGGCGGCGGCGGTCCTCAACCAGACGCCTGAGAAGAGGGCTTGCGCGACGGCTATTGTAAATCTGCTCTCTCAGCTCGGGAATATTTGGAGTCCGTACTTCTTCCCTGAGTCTGATGGGCCGAGGTACATCATGGCCATGTGCCTGATGATGGCGTTCTCGGTTGTCAGTATCGTCTCGGCTCTTGCGATGAAGTCGATCTTGAAGCGGGCCAACAAGAAGCTGATCGCAGAGGCAGGGCACACGGCTCAGGTACCGACTCTCTATCCTCTCTAATGGCGGAATATCTTGGTGGTTGGGAGATGAAGTCAGCAAATATCGCATCACCGGATGCGATATCACTAATACCTTGACAACGTTTTGTTTTACCTTATCCCGATCTTAGATCGACTTCGATATAAGCAGCACAGTAATTAATAGAAGCAACATTTCGTCTCACCTCTTTTGACTGAGAGGTAGGTGCAGTGCGCCCCAGAATAGTCCATTCAGTACCGTTCCCTGGATTGGGATAGAGGCGGGTGTTCCACGGTGAAGGTAGTCTGCAAGGCTGCCTGGTATACATGTATGAAGGTGTGCTGTGCGAGGCCGGGAAGTCCCGACAGATCTCACTCGTGCAGGCGTGCCATAACAGCTGCACCACGCCGCAAACCTTTCCACCCTGCGAGACATGGGCCCATCAGTCCTCTGTGTATCTCAAAACCACGTTTCGGCCTGGTGAACAAACTTATTCTTTATATTTACCGGCCTCTAGTGTACGATGCTGGTACTCAACTAGTAATAGGTGCTGCATACTTCATTTCCCGATCTCGGGACGGATCCCGGCTATGCCCACCCGAACTGACGACATGTTGGAGCTGTAGGGTGCGCCCTTGACGATCTCTTGCCATCTACGTCGGCGCATTACTCGCTTTTGTCTTTGTCCCAGCCCCACTCCAGATCGGCGGGGATGCGGGGGAAGCGGCGCGCAGCTCGCCAATACGACGTCGCCTATCACGTTGTAACGTCCTCCTCTTCTCCTCTTCTCCTCTTTCCCCTCACGTTGCCCATGACGAATTGCCAAGCGTCGTATGTTCCTCCTGTAGTTACGAGCCCTGTTGACCGCCTGTAGTAAGTTCCAGGGCTTCGCGGGTAATCATTGCGCTACTTTTTCACGCCTTCGAGCGAAACGGAAGAAATGGCGACAGCAAAGCTATTGTGACTCTCCGAGCGCGCGTACCTGCCGAACCTGCATTTAAAAAGCGGTGGACCCGGGATTCCTGGGGAGGATCTTGGCAGCGTTGGGTTGTCTTGATCTAGCTACCGCGGGACGATCGTGCTTTTCTACCTGCCCGATCTTGCCTGGCGTGATGCGAAGACTGCTTCCACCTTCCACGATGGAATCGGAGGCCGGTATGGATTAAGCAGGGAAGCGATAGCGGAGTCAATATGAGGAGAGGCACCGGGAATTATAGATGCCGGACCTCCGATAGGAGGCGCGCCGAGAATCATAAATGCCGGACCTCCGGGAGCAGGGCAACCGGGCATCACAAATGTCGTACCTCCGATAGCAGCTTCCCTTCATCTAGACTAAGTCCGAGCCAGCTCGTCCGAAGTGCTCCCTTAAGCCACGGTATTCGGATTCAAAGCACCTTACCATGCGCTTTCAAAGGTCTTTGGCAGGGGGACTCCTCTGCGGGGCGAGCCTTGTCACAGCTGCGGGTTATGCAGACGACCGGGTACCGACGGAGAAGGACGAGCCTCACGTCGCTGCAAATTTCCCCAAATTCGACTACGAGATAATTTCACCAGCTTTCCTAAACCCGGAAGGCATTCCCGACGAGTTCGAGAATGGAACTGTTGGGCCGACGAGCCAAGATGCCATGGGTACGTTTGTCGCTGCGTTGCGTTACTTTTTTCTGCTCTTGAAGTTTACTTCCGAGCCACCGCTAACACACGTCCCTTTAGTGAAGTTCCTTCAGGGTATAGCGGACAGGCACGACTGGGCGTACTACTACGAGTCGTCGGACCTCGTCTCGGAGGAAGGCCGCTCCCTTCCCTACATGCACCTATCGAAGAGCGGGGAGAGTCATCCAGAGGAGGGAAAGATTCGCGTTTGGCTCCAGGGCGGCGTCCACGGCAATGAGCCCGCGGGCGACGAGGCCATCCTCGCCGTGCTGGGCCACCTCGACGCCAATGAGACTTGGGCGGCGTCCGTGCTGGACAAGGTCGAGATATTGGCGCTTCCGAGGTACAACCCCGACGGAGTGGCCTACTTCCAGCGGCGCCTGGCAACGGGGTACGACCCTAATCGCGACAACACTGTGCTGCAGCGCCAGCAGACGCGGGACGTAAAGAAGCTGCTGGCCGAGTTTGATCCGCACATTATTCTCGACGCGCACGAGTATGGTCCGAACAGCCCCGTTGGCCCCGACAGGCGCTGGATCAAGGCACAGGACGTTCAGTTCTCGGCCTCCAAGAGCTTGAACCTCCATAAGGACATCTCTGAGATGAGCGAGGGCATGTTCACCAATGCGGTGTTCGCCGCGGTGGAGAGCCACGGTCTGAGGACGGGGCCTTACTTCCTTACCCCCTCTTCGGGTAACGATACGGTGCTCCTTGCCGACTCGACCTCTGCGGCCTCTACGTCGAGGAACTCGCATGCTCTCCTGCAGTCTATCACGTTCCTATCGGAGACGCGAGGTATTGGAATTGCGGATGAGAACTTCCATAGGCGCGTTGCGAGCGCGCTCATCGTTGCCGAGACGATCATTCAGCTCGCGGTTGATAACACGGAGCTGATCTACGATACCGTGGAGAATGCGCGTCGAGAGGTTGCGGAAGGAGTGGACGAGGTTGTTGTACTTGATGCGCCGCGCATTACTGACAGCACTATGGTGTTTATCGACGGCAAGAACGGCTCGGTGGTCTCCGTGCCGGTGCAGTACAACAACAACACGAACCCCAACATCGTCCTCAGCCGTCCGCGCCCCGAGGCCTACATCTTCTCCGGCGCGTGGCGCGACGTCGCTGAGCGCCTTCGCGTCCTAGGCGTCGAGGTGGAAGAGCTCGATGAGAAGTGGTCTGGTTCGGTGGAGGCGCTCACGGTTGAAACCGTTGAGCTCGCGGAGGATAGGTACGAGGGCATCGTGGAGACGACTGTCACTACCTCGTCTCACACGCGGCATGTAAAGTTCCCGAAGGGTGCATACCGCGTCAGCACGAAGCAGAAGAACGTGGGCTATGCCTTCATCACCCTTGAGCCGGAGACCCTTACATCGTACGTTAGGTATAACGTCATCAAGGTCGAAGAGGGAGACGAGTATCCCGTTTTCAGGATCCCCTAGGCCCATCGATAGTTTGCACCACTTGCTATGCCATGTGCGTTGGGGAATCGGGGCTACGGGATTAGATAATGCGTCGGGCCAATACTTCGAGAAATGGGTCATTCTTCAGGTCCCTGGCCTTTTTACAATACGGCTGCATCTCATCGTGACAAGGAACTATGATGTCATCCTTCTATATGGAAGGCTGCGCCTATTCATTCGTATTACACACGGTAACGGACAACACTTCGTCGCTTTTTTTTGTCAAAGTAGTTCAAGAGTTCTCTAAGTAACGGATGATAAATGTCTGGAGACTAGGCGCCGCAGCAGAACTAGTCGGGAGCTTACAAGCTCGACCCGACACGTGGAGTTCATGACGTTACCCCCCCTGACGGGTCTGGATTTTGCAGCACGGGCCCCGATTACATGGCATGACGTCGAAAAACGTTTCGAGAGCTACATAAATCACCAATTTGCAACGAATTGGCACCTCGATGATCACCAACACCCAAGTCAAACCTCGAAAATGTCGCCCGGACCACGTCTTTTTCGCATCGCAGGGACGTGCAACAACTACCCATGGGGCAAAAAGGGCAGCGACTCGCTCGCGGCCCGCCTCTGCAAGGCGTCGGACGAGAGCTTCGAGATTGATGAATACCAGCCGTATTCCGAGATATGGTTCGGTGATTATCCAGACTTCCCCGGCAGGGTTCTCGCGACGGGCGAGCTGCTTGCTGATGCGCTGAATGAGAACCGGCTTGCGCTGCTTGGGTCAAATGTTATACAGAACCTAGACTCGCAGCTACCATTCCTCCCAAAGGTACGCGCGCCCTCGACACAAAAATAAAAGAAGTCGACATATCCACTAACTGCTCTAGGTCCTCTCCATCGCGAAAGCACTTCCCCTGCAAATCCACCCCGACAAGCACCTAGCGGAGAACCTCCACATGCAGGACCCGCACAAGTTCACCGATCCGAACCACAAGCCCGAAATCGCGGTCGCGCTGTCCAGGTTCGAGGTCTTTGCGGGGTGGAAATCGCTGCCCGATATCTCGTCCGTCTTCAATATCTCGTCTCTGCGGCAATTTATTCCCGAGGGGACGACGCATTGGACGAACAAGACCCTGAGAGAGGTTACACGGGGTTTGCTGCAGGCGAGCCCCGAAAAGGTTTCCGCGGTCGAAAAGGACTTGATGAGACTGTCAAGGGAGACGCTAGAGCAACTTGGTCACCAAGGATACATCGCCGACCTTCTTCCACGTCTGCAGGACCAGTACGAGGCTACAGACCCAGGCAGCCTCGTCGCGCTGCTATGCATGAATTATCTGGTCCTGGAGCCCGGCGAAGCGCTTTACATCCCCGCAGATGGAATCCACGCATATCTCTCGGGCGACATCATCGAGTGCATGGCCCGGTCGAACAACGTCCTCAACAGCGGCTTCTGCCCGCGCGGTTCGCGCGACAACATTGACCTCTTCACCGACACGCTCACGTTCTCAGAGGTCGGAAAGAAGGACATCATGCTACCCAGCCGGAAGAGTAGTGATGGACGCAAGGGCCGGACGTTGGTGTACCGCCCGCCGATTGGAGAGTTCGACATGCTGCGGGTTGATCTGAAGCGCGGCGAGGACGAGGAGGTACAGGGGCAAAAGGGGCCGTCAGTTGCAATCGTAACGGAGGGAGAAGGATATCTCGAGGGGGATGGAAGAGTATATCATTTGCATAAGGGGCATGTGTTCTTTGTGGCTCCGCGTGTGCCGCTTGGTTGGCAGACTAGCTCAAAACTGCAGGTGTATATCGCTGTAGTGTGAATTATGACGGCGTCACCATTTGCTGTTCATATCATTCGTTTTTTTTTTTTTTTTTTTTTTTTTTTTTCAAATAGAAGCCATTATAGCATTAATTGTGGTAATGCGTGATTGTTTACATTCAACATGTGAACCGGTTCCCAGACACACTAGTGTTGTATCGTCGGGACGGGACGGGACCCGTCAAGACCCACTCTCCGCCGACGTCATCCGGTCGACATGATCACAACACCATGACGCCCAAACACATGAGATCGCATCTTCATGACTGGATGGCAGCTTTCATTGTGATTAATGAAGAGCTTTCGTCACTGCATGGGTCAAAGCCTCCTCACTCCGATATATAAGTCTTGTTTTTAGATATTTCGAACAATTTGAAGACACCATGACCTCAAGGTTCATCTAACCTTTTTACGGATTGCAACAAACGAGACGAGCAAGAAACATTCTCCATCATGTCAGAGAGTCAATTCAAGCCGGGTGCGTATAATCGTGGGCTCTGCGACCAGTTAGAATCAATAACTGACGGGGTGTACCACCAGGACACGAGATCCCCATCACAAAGCAGTCGTTCCCCGGCAAGGAGACGGAGATGCCGCAGCCAAAGCCTCAATTCGAGGATATCCCTACCGAAGACGCCGGATATCAGAAGTACCATGCTGCATCGAAACTCAAAGGAAAGCGAGCAATTATCACGGGCGGCGACTCGGGCATTGGAAGGGCAACGGCAGTGTTGTTTGCCATGGAGGGCGCGAGCAGCCTGATTGCCTATCTACCCGAAGAGGAAAGGGACGCCAAGGATACGAAGGCCAAGGTAGAGAAGTATGGACAAAAGTGCCATCTCATCGCAGTCGACTTGACGAGCAGGGAAAACTGCAAGAAGGTTGTGGATGAGGCGTTGTCCAAGATGGGCGGCATCGACATTCTCTTCAACAACCACGGCTACCAGATGATGACCCAGTCAATCCACGATCTATCAGAGTACGCTCGCCTTCTGCGTCCCCTTAGGCATAAGAATGAGATGATAGCTAACGGGATACCAGGGACCAATGGGAGCGAACGTTCAACACCAACATCCATCCCTTCTTCTACCTTTCAAAATACGCCCTTCCGCACATGGGCTTCGGCAGCACCATCATTAACGACGCCAGCATAAACGCCTACATCGGCCGCCCGGACCTCCTCGACTACACCTCGGCAAAGGGAGCGATCGTGTCTTTTACGCGGGGTCTAAGTAACCAGTTCGTCAGCAAGGGGATCCGCGTCAACGCGATAGCCCCGGGCCCGGTGTGGACGCCGCTCATTCCGTCGACGATGACGGAGGAGGCGATGAAGCAGTTTACGAGTCCGATGGGGAGGCCGGGCCAGCCGTCGGAGATTGCGACGTGTGTTGTTTTCTTGGCTTCGGCGGACAGCTCGTTTATTAGTGGGCAGACGATTCACTGTAATGGAGGCGTGGTTGTCAACGGGTAGATGAAGAGCAAACGTTACTGGTGCGTTTAATGTGATGGGCTCTAGGCACGAGCATAACTATGAAAAGCATTTAGTTTTCCAACAAGTCTCCCAATGGCCTTGTGTTACATACAGTTATGTCTTTATTCATCGGTGCGTTCGAACCGTTGGCGTCTTGGTTGTAACGCATGGAAATTTGTGCGTTTTAACCGCAGTGCGTCCCACGCAACAAAGCAGTGTAATTAATGCCCATGAGCAAGTAGCATGGTTGACACATCGCGGTGAACTCCGGCGAGCCGGTCTCCGGTGTCGTACATCTAACCTATATCTTGTGTCCTTGTGCAAGATCGACTAGTTTCAATTCATCCAGGCTAATACTTGAGTGGAAGGCTAGCCTTCCGCGCACGATGCGTTTCGACGTTGACCACGTTTTTGAGTCGTCTACTATCTTTATCATGGAACAGGTATATCTCCCTCTCAAAGACCTGTTGCTGTGGATCGCTGACCGGTGGACATCGTAGCGGAATATGCTAGCAATCAAGTTCCATCATCTCCGCGCCTTGATCCACAGACCGTACCTCTCCTTCCCACTACTGAGAGATTTCGATGACAATCCGATGAACTTGTGGCAAGATGAACGCTACACTGTAGAGCGATACAAGAAATTCTGTGTCGCCGAGGCACAGGGTACCGCACATTTGCTCCGGAACGTTGCCGACCAGAGGGAACTGGTGTACGACTTTCCCTGGTGGCGGATGATTTCGTGTCTCATATGCGCAAGCTCCATCTCGCTTGTGGCTAGTATATTCACCAAGAAGAGGAGTCCATCTGACGAAGATGGGAGTGTGGCGGCATTGGATTATGACGCGGAGACTTGCCTCAAGATGTTTGAGGCACTGAGTGCCAACTCGGATGGGGTGGGTCGTGTTTGGCGAGGGATATGATGGCGAGGTTGCGAGAATGCGGCAACAAGTGGAGTAGGTGATGTTGTCCCCATTGTCGCAAAGCTCAGTATCAAACGACCCACTAGAGGATTCGCGTGAGAGTGTGGACGTGCAAGAGCAACCGAAATTTGTGAACCGGTTGCACACACCACAGAGCGAAGCGTCGATTGTGAATCCTGGAGACGACGCGGGTCTGCGTGTGATGCCCGGTCGGTTTGAACATCCGGTGGATAATTGTGGCGTGTTTTTCGGCCGCCCAGGAATGGCCTTCGGAAATCATGGACTCGGTAGTTTGGTCGGCACAGATCTTTGATGCGGTGCATAACTACCCGTATCCGCCCTTTACTTAGTTATGAAGGAGCACTACCGATGTCGAAGGATGAGGGATCTTTCAACTGGCCGCCTGTGGTGAAAACTCGGAAGTAGAGGGGGGTGAAAGTTGAACGCGTCAATATCTCTGGATCCTGAGTATGTACCTGCTCTCTCGGGTATGCAGGTATACAGACTGCTCATTAAATGAATTACACTATTATGTGACTAGAAGGTTATGATTAATATTCGGTGTGGTCGTGTTCGTGGCGCAAGCGCCTGGGTGCGAAACTTCGAACGGTCTGATACCGATTTCGCTGTCTCAAGTCATACAATGTGGTCTTCACAGAGTTTGAGATACACAGACTCTGCTTTAGTTAGTTCTAGCGCTAAGGCCTGTAGTCCGTGCAGTACATTGGTACGGTATGACATTCGGACCAGTGACGTTGGGATTACCAGTTGGACGATTACCTGCCGGTTCCGACAGGTCCGGATTTTCTAGAGATAAACTATTGAAAATTTCTCTTGCAGAATAGGCCCTCGTCTTCCTAATCAGATGCCCAGACTATGCTCACTGAGTCACGGGCGGGGGGGCTGAAGTCCTGTAGTTCGGAATAAACTTGCCGTCCGCCTGTTGGACAGGCAAAGTAATCAGTTGACCATGCATGCAACGAACCGCCGGAATGGACAACAGGGTAGTTACTACATCTCTACGTCAGTGGAGGTAATAGACTTTTACAGGTTGCGTTTATTTTCATATCATTGTCTATCAAATCCATGGTCTGTCTTGGCTTACATTTACCGCATGAGGAGAAGTGTCTACAGTCGTGACCTCGAAGGCCCACTAGTGTCGTGATATTACACACTCTCTGTATCTTGGCCGGCATCATGCCTAAGATTCTCTACTGGCATAAAAATCGCCTTCCGAAGGACGACGTCGAGGCGCACCCCACCACTAGCCACGACTCCGCTCCCGACTCTCCTGATCTCGGCGAGTATCCTGCCCTAGACCGGTACATCAGCACCTACCGCGACGATGGCCGTGCAGCGGACCAGGAGGAGGAACAGGGCACGGAAAAGCCAAAGTGGTGGCAGTTTTGGAAAAGCCGCCATGAGGACGAACAGGCCGCACAACGTCGACCTGCAGTCGTGCCGGACGCGTGGCTCACAACGGATATCCGCTCCGGAATGTCGCAGTCTGCCGTTAACGAGAGACGGCGATTCGTAGGATGGAACGAGTTGACTACGGAGAAGAAGAACATCTTGTTCAAGATTATCACCTACTTCATGGGGCCAATCCTCTATGGCAAGCATTTGCTCACTTCCTCCCATGCGACCATGCATCTGACTAGAAAACAGTCATGGAGATCGCGGCGCTGCTAGCAGCCGGCCTCGGAGACTGGATTGACTTCGGCGTCATATTGGCGATCCTCTTACTCAATGCCTCTGTCGGGTTCTATCAGGAGAAGCAAGCTGCGGACGTCGTTGCGAGTCTGAAGGGTGACATCGCCTTACGGTGCACAGTTATAAGGGATGGCGCCGAGAAAAGCGTATTAGCTCGAGAACTTGTCCCGGGAGACATTGTATGATCTCTCCCACAAACTTAACCGCGATATCGTGTGGTGTTGACTGACGATGAGGGTCCAGGTCATCATCCAAGAGGGCGATACAGTGCCTGCTGATGCGCGTCTTGTCTGTGACTACAGTCGCCCAGAAGATTTCGAGATCTACAAACAGCTCAGATCCGAGGAGCGACTAGGAAAAAACACCAGCCAAGAGGAGGACGATGCGGACGAAGACACTAACAAGAAGCCCCGGAAACGACGGGATTCTGCCGGTCGCCCTGACGTCCGGTCCAACGCCGTCGTCGCGACCGATCAGTCCGCCATTACCGGAGAATCCCTCGCTGTTGACAAGTACGTAGGTGATCTCGTGTACTACACGACGGGCTGCAAGCGAGGAAAGGCGTTTGCCGTAGTCGTCACCACTGCGACGAGGTCTTTCGTCGGGCGCACAGCGGAGCTCGTCCAGGGGGCGAGGGACCAGGGGCACTTCAAGGCCGTCATGGACAGCATCGGCTCCGTGCTTCTCGTGTTGGTGATGTTCTGGATCTTGGCAGCCTGGATTGGGGGGTTCTACCGGAACCTGGGCATCGCGCTCCCTGGCTCGCAGAATCTGCTGCACTATGCGCTTGTGCTGCTAATCATTGGCGTCCCGGTTGGATTGCCGGTTGTTACGACAACAACTCTGGCGGTTGGAGCCGCGTACCTCGCCAAGCAAAAAGCGATTGTGCAGAAACTGACTGCGATCGAATCGCTGGCGGTAATATATCCTGGCCTAGTAAATCTCACTTTACGAAACTGACGTTAGGCCCAGGGAGTCGATATTCTGTGCTCGGACAAGACAGGAACGTTGACCGCCAACAAGCTGAGCATCCGCGACCCCTTCGTCTCCGAGGGAGAGGACGTCAATTGGATGATGGCCGTCGCGGCTCTCGCGTCGTCGCATAACATCAAGTCCTTGGACCCCATCGACAAGGTCACGGTGCTTACGCTCAAACGCTACCCGACGGCCCGCGAGATCCTTCGGCAAGGGTGGGAGACTGAGAAGTTTTACCCTTTCGATGCAGTATCAAAGAGAATCACATCCGAATGCCGGCTTGGGGACGACAGGTTCATTTGCGCAAAGGGTGCTCCGAAGGCTATACTCAAGTTGACAGACCCGCCTCCAAAGACGAGTGAGCCCTACAGGGAAAAGGTACAGGAGTTTGCCCGTCGAGGGTTCCGGTCACTTGGGGTGGCGGTCAAGAAGAATGATGAGAACTGGGTTCTTTTGGGCCTACTTTCGATGTTTGATCCGCCCCGTGAGGACACGGCGCAGACGATTGTGGAGGCGGGTCAGCTCGGCGTTCCTGTCAAGATGCTGACGGGAGATGCCATCGCTATCGCCCAGGAAACTTGCAAGATGCTCTCGCTTGGCACCAAAGTATACAACTCGGAGAAGCTGGTCCGCGGAGACCTTGCTGGAAGCGTCCAACGCGACCTCGTGGAACGGGCAGACGGCTTCGCCGAGGTGTTCCCCGAGCACAAGTACGTGGTTATCGAGATGCTCCAGCAGCGTGGTCATCTTACGGCCATGACTGGGGATGGAGTAAACGATGCGCCATCGCTGAAAAAGGCGGACTGCGGGATTGCGGTCGAGGGAGCATCTGAAGCGGCCCAGGCAGCTGCCGATATCGTCTTTTTGGCTCCTGGGTTGAGCACAATTGTCCTCGCCATCAAGACGTCGAGAAAGATCTTCCAACGCATGAAGGCGTATGTGCGATACCGCATTGCGCTGTGTCTTCACCTTGAGGTCTACCTGACTTTGTCAATGATAATCATCAACGAGACTATCACGGTAGACCTGATTGTCTTCCTCGCCTTATTCGCTGACCTCGCCACCATTGCTATAGCATACGACAACGCCCACTACGAGCCGCGTCCGGTGGAGTGGCAGCTCCCAAAGACCTGGGTGATCAGTGTCGTTCTGGGAATCCTCCTCGCAATCGGGACCTGGATTATACGCGGGTCAATGTTCCTGGCCAATGGCGGCGTTGTACAAAATTTCGGTGCTGTTCAAGGGATCCTCTTCCTGGAAGTTGCGCTGACTGAGAGCTGGCTCATCTTTGTGACGCGCGGAGCCAGGACTTGGCCGTCCTTCCAGCTCGTTCTTGCGATTTTCGTCGTCGACGTTATCGCGACGCTCTTCTGCCTGTTTGGCTGGCTCACGGGAAGGGCGCAGGCCACCGCGCCGCTTGATGTGTGGCATCAGAGGGCGGACGGGTGGACGGATATTGTTACCGTGGTCGTCATATGGCTCTATTCCTTTGCCGTCACAGTTTTCATTGCGATTGTGTATCTGGTTCTCAACCGGTTTACCTGGCTTAACGACCTTGGCAGGAAGAACCGGAGTAAGAGGGATACAGCGATGGAGAACATTCTCGGGCATCTGCAGAAGCTTGCGTTGGAGCACCAGACGGATGGCAGGGATAGGTATATCTTGGTGGACAAGGCTGCGGAGGAAGAGGATGAGATATGAAAGGGCTCGTCGTTTGATATAGGAAATGGCGAGATACAGTGTTAGGTTCGGTCAACTGGGTTATTCACGATGTCCATATCCAAATTCACGACGGCAATGCGAGTAGCTAATCGACAATCACTATGCGTCTAGCCTACATCAAAGGGTTTAATCTCATATTATTTCCAAAAGACCTTTCCTTCCATCAACCTCCTCGCGGTCCTAAACACACTCGCCCGGTTCAGATGGCCCTCTCCATTGAATTCCGCGGCGACAGTCAACTGCCCGCTGGCATGGCTAATGATTAGTCCCGTCTCCACGTCACTTGCAGCCTTGGATACACTTTCATTTACCGTGCTTCCCGGGATCTTGGACGCCGCCGCAATGGCGAGAGCGACCGTGATGGGAATGGCCTTGTGCGGCTGGCCGACAGACATGGCCCGGACGACCACGTGTGCCGACGATGGGGATTGCGGCGCGGAGACAAGGCCTATCTTGGGTACGCTCCCGGGCACGTGGTCCACAGCCTTTGCGAGGCCCATCCTCACCGCGGCCAGTCGCCGGATCTTCTCCAGCTTGGCTAGCAAGCTTGCATTGGCGTCGATCTCTGCAGGGGAGATGGTCCCCGGGACGCCCAGGTCTGACGCTAAAACAAAGCAGCATGGGTTCGCAGCGTCAATCACGGTGGCGCGCACGCCGTCTAGGTCATCGATCGCGCTTCCTGTGGGTAGCAGCATCCCCGTTCGGGAGCCGGCCGGGTCGATGAAGTCAAGCTGGAGGCGCGCCGCAGTACCGCCCACGCCGTCGATACTGAAGTCTCCGGACGCCGCGGCCTCGCCGTCAACTATGGGGAACTTGGCGTGGATCAGCTTCCCTGTGTTGGTGTTGCGGATACGGACGGTCGCAAGGTCGACGCCACCCTCTCTCCTGAGGACTGGGTCTACCATCTTTGTATCCACGGCGTAGGGGCCCACTGCTGACGACATGTTGCCGCAGTTGCTAGAGTAGTCGACGGTCGCATCGGACACGCCAAGAGATACAAAGGTGTAGTCCACATCGGCCTCCGGGTCGTGTGACTGGCCCACCACACAGACCTTGGAAAGGCTCGAGATGCCCCCGCCCATCCCGTCGAGCTGACGGCCATACGGGTCGGGGCTGCCAATGGTGCCGAGGAATATGGGGCCCCATTCATCCCTGTTCTTGGGAAGGTCGTCCCGGTTGAAAAAGATGGCGCGGGACGTGCCGCCACGATAGTAGGCGGCGGGTAGAGACCGCTGGGCTCGCGCGATCTGGTGCTTCGCGTCACTGAAGGAGCGGGACTGGGCTGATGTACGAGGTATTTGCGATGAAGCAACAGCGCGCACGCGCTGTTGCATCCTTAGCGTGTTCGGCGTCTTACTCGTCATCTTTGCTGTCTGCTGTGGTAGGGTGCATTGGAAAGAATGATTCGACAGGACCAGGAACGAATTCCCCATTGCGTAGGTAATTATGTAATTAGAGCCTTAGTTGTATATCGGGTTTATCCGATGTCGGGGATAGCTCGTAAGTCCGTATCCCTGACTGAGTACCCGAGTATCCGGCTTCATTGACATCAGCACTGGAATAGCTGCGAAAGGACAAACGCTAACTCGGCTGCTATTAGCGCATATAGGCGTGGTAAAAAGCGGCCCGTAAACCGGCCATGCCACCGGAGCGGCCAAGGGAAGTGTCGTGGCCCGACCCCCCGGGTGTGAGAGGCGCTTAAACAGTTGATGTGGTTGGCCAAATGGCTGGCCGGCGGTTTCAGGATTCCACCCAAGCACTGATTAAAGAAGGATTCTCCAATATTTTCCCTGGAAGGTGCATGTTTGATTTATCTTGATAGGTGCCGGCCATGCTGGAAGGATTGGACTAGGCTTCTGCTCCATGTTACAGGGATGGTCGTTAACATGACCCGTATGTTGGCTTTGTGAAGGGGATTCAATACGACCCTGCGTTGGCGAACCGATATCCGCCAGTCTCCAGACTTCCAACGCCTTCTTCTGCCAAAACTGATAAATATGACGCATTTGGCCATCTAGCTTCAGTTTCCTTCCTCATAGTTACACCCGACTACGGAATCGTTGTGCAAGACTTCATCATGGATGACAGCACGCTCATGAAAGCTGAAACCCTCGTTGACGGTCTACATCTTCTCAATCAACTACGACGGAAGGCTGAGGACATCGACGTCTACACCTCGCTGTCGTTGAGAAAAAGCACATCCGACTATGGGTCACCCGCGACAGGCGCGCCCGATACTCCCGTTAGCCGCATCCGGAAAATCCTTCGGGAGGAAAATCTGCGCCTGGCAGACGAACTGACAGGGTTTATACGAGAAGCCTCCCGCATCGCTTCTAATGTCACCACCGCTAAGACAACTCCTTCAATTACTGTTCGGACGGATGAAGGCACGGTCGTACCATTCCAGGCATGCCGAGGGGCAAGACTTACGTTTCTGGACCGAGTTGATACCATCGAGATCTCGCCAACCGAACCGGAGACAAAAGTGAAAAACTCCATGCTCGAGGCCCGTATAGGTGTAACAGATATCTCGACGACTCAACTACTAGCGGAACGGAAGAAACCGACCATCGTGTCCCCGCCCGGTGAAGTGGGGATAACACCCGTTCAGAACTTCTCGGGGTCATCCTCCTGCTCATGCTCAACGTCTGATCAGCAAAACGACCGTCCATTGGCAGGAGGAGCTAGTTCAGTCAACGTCGTCGAGACCACACCCTTGGAGATCCTGGACACAAAGCACTGCAGCGCAGGAAAGGGTCCGGAAAACAGGCCTCCGCATTCCTTCGGTTCCAAAAAGAACCGAGAAGTGCCGATGAACATATTCAAGGAGCGTGTTATATGCCACAGGCCCGGGCATAAGCCGGTACGAGTGAAGCTCCCAGATGTGCTTGGTTGGGAGTATGAGGCCAATCAGCCGTGGTCGAGTTCCGATCCGAGTGCTACGCCGAGCCGACTTCCAGACGCACTCGACCGCTTCCCGCTTCGGGCTGGCGACCGTCCCATTCCGTGTTTGCATGACCCTATGGACCCCTGGTATCGCCGGCCGGCAGGCGCAGTTTACGATGATTGCGATGGAACTGAGATAAAAGGCGGACCGGCTAAGCCACATACCATCGCACTTCCACCCGATAACCTGTGTTCCTCGGGAGGTGATCTATCAGGCGAGCATCATGGTGGTGAAGACGCGCTCAGTGACGATATGGATGAATTTGGCTCCGTCGCACTTCTTTCTGAGAACCAATCCTCTTTTGACGGCGACCCAGTGGACACAGATTATGATAATGGAGAGCCGCTCAATGACGGGCTGGCGGAGTACGAGCCGACACGGCGAGTAGAGGCCGACGACTCCGAAAGCTCGGACCTGTCGGAACGGTCGGAGCCTTCGTCGCCAGGCATAGAGTCATGCTTAGCAGTGACAGACCCAGCCATACATCCCACCGATGACGATGAGAAGGGACAGAAGACGCCGGCGCAACCCCGCCTTGATCAGGAGATTCGTCCGCTATCTCTTGGAACCCCTCTAGGCGAGACGTCAAGGCGAGACAGTCTAGAGTCTATTGAAACTGCTTTTGACGGGACGATGGTCCGCGAAAGCCCGATTCCGTCAAGGGCGCCCCTCGAGATCTTGTTGGAGACGTGGGCCAGAGAGCCACGAGGACCAAACCTCCGTGTGCCCGTCAACTCATTGTTCAGACGACGAGTACGGCAGCACGCGTATATCTCGGTCCGGATCGTCCCCTGACACTTGCGCACTAGTACATTGTGCCTACGCGAAATATAAGTATGCTTTCGTTATCTGGGATTCGGAACAATTGAGGGGGCCAGACGTGGCCTAAAAATTTCCAGCAATGCCAGAAAGTACGAGGGCATTGACGTAGTCGAGACGTCCGACTCCCACTTGGAACGATTCAGAAGGTGATCCCGATATGGTGGAAGAGGGTGATGTCCGTGGATGATCTACACAATGAGCGTACCACTTTGTTGATATCGATATCGTTTATTTCAGTATAATACGTCATTCCTTCTGCCATGCTAGTCTAATCTTGCCATCGTTGGCTAATATCACGGCGACTTGATTCCAAAATTACAAGATAGAGCCATGACACAGCATTTTCCGAAAACTATACGAGCTTGGTGGTCATCCTTCATAATGTCAAGAACTCCAAAGAACGTTTTATATCCGTATACCAAGGACTGACAGAGAATCGCGCTGTTGGGAACTCTAGGAGATGGGCTCGAAGTCTGTTCAAGGTTTATAAGACTGTAAAGATGAAACAATCACAAACCGGTCCTCGAGGCCGCATGTCGAATTTTGCCCACTACATAGTCATGACCTCATCCAGTAGTTTATTCGAATACCTCATTGTCTAGTCCCTGTTCTATTATTGCGCGTCATCGAGATCTTTCTCAATATCCATCATCCAGTCGATCTCTTCGCACAGCTTCCTCGCCTCCTCATCAGAAAGCTTCTGCATCGGCTCCCTCGGACTGCCCCCATACCCGTGATACTTATCCAGAATGGCCTTGAACCCAGGTATCGCCCGCTTCGTCAAGGACCAATCTGCCTCGGCAAGCTTCTGTTGCAATTCCGTCGCCTCTTCCAACTTCCCGGCAACGGAAAGATTATACAAACGTACGCATGCCCTGGGGAACACGTTCGCTGCGCCCACGATGGCGCCACTTCCCCCAGCTACAGCCGTGGCCGTTATGAAGTCCGCTATACCCGCAAATGAGAAATAGGGTTGCGCAGCGACGCTCTTCGGCGGGTACAGCTCCGATACGGATGTCGTTGTGCGGACAACCCTGGTGAGCTTTCCCACATTCCCGCATGTGAACTTTGTTCCGATAATATTGGGGTGTTGTGCAAGGCGGATCAAGGTATCCGAGTCGATGTCGATGCCAGCGACGGCGCTGGGATAGTTGTAGATCACGATCGGGAGGGGACTCTCGTTGGCGACCTTGGTGAAATAGTGCTGTATAGTCGGCGTGTCCATCGCCCACTTGAAGAAGCTAGGAACCATTAGGAGAGCTGCGTCGCCGCCCGCCCGGGCCGCTTCACGACACAATTGTAGCGTCCCCCGGACTGACTGATCCGACGCCCCTACAATGAGACTGGTCTTTGCAAACCCCGCTTCATCAAGGGCTTGGCGAGTGACCCTGGTAACCTCCTCCCTTTCGCTTGGAGAGAGGTATACGGCCTCGCCGTTAGACCCGTTTGTTACAATGCCAACCACACCGGCGCGGGCGAGGCGGACGGCATGTTTGGCTGTGGTGCTGACGTCTAGGTCCTCGGTTCCCGGGTAGAAGAAGACTTGGGTTGGTGCATAGATCCCGGGGCGGAGTTGGCGTGCCATGATGAGATAGGAGGTGCGTTTGTCGTTCACATACACTGAGTTCCCCGGGGTTTGACTGTACAAAGTCCGGTTTTAAAAGATTTGGCTAGGGATCAGGGAAAGACGACCTAACTCCAAGCTGGGCGCTCGATTTCTCGATTTACGATAGCTTGCTAATTGATCCTCCCGACTTTGAATAGCACACCTCACGGGCCGTGGCATGGACTCCATGTGGAGCCACAAGGGACATCTTTCGTTGGTGCGGCGCCCTAATTCCTTGGCGGAACGTGGAAACGGAGACACCGGGGAAAGGCGGCACCCCAAGAAACAGTGCGAGCCAAGTCGCCGGCGAGCGGGGAGAAGCGGCACCGGCGGAAAGGCCTGCCGAACGTGCTGATCTCGCCGGCCTTAACCACACTTGGCCCAATCCAGATAGCACACAGGGTTGGTGTTTAAAGCCCCGTGCTAATCCTTGCTGCGCGGGATCGGGGGGAGGCGGGAGGCACACGCCAGTGGGGGGACCCATAACGACCACCTAAGATCCGCCCCTTCGTTGGTCTCACTCGGGACTGAGGCGTGGTTTCCAGGGTCCCTCCGAAAGTGGAGACTCGCTGACTTCCAGAACGCTATTAAGGGCGCGGTCAATGACGGAGACCGCATTCTGGGCGCATTCAAAGACGGATTTGATCCTTGTATCGACTTATCTCATCTAGCCAAAGGGCCTCGCTACTCGTCGGACAACGATACCCTCCCAGTCAAAGGGTTCTTTTTCTCGGCTTCCACCGCTGTGCATTCCTGTCACTCCCATCGCTACTAGCCTCATTCCACATCACTTCCCTAAGCAAGATGGCGATAGCAAGACTCACTCCCGCAGATGTGACCATCGTCGGATTCAGAGTCATTGACCTGAGGTTCCCTACAAGCCTTAACGGTGTTGGCTCCGATGCCATGCATGTGGGGACCAACGGCTCTCACCCGTACATTCAGCTTATCACCAACCATCCTGGTCTGATTGGTGAAGGGATAGTATGTCCAGCCCCGCGAACACAGATTTAATCGCGCAGCGCGATGAATTTTCACTAACAGGTGAATTCTGATAGGCCTTCAGTAATGGTCGGGGAAGCGAGCTGATATGCGCCTGCCTCGAGACCTTTGCGAAGCGCGTCGTGGGCAAGACCATGCATGACCTCACGCGCAACATGGGCAAGACCTGGCGCTACATGGTCTCCGACTCACAGTACCGCTGGGTCGGCCCGGAGAAGAGCGTCACGCACCTCGCTGTCGCCGGCGTCCTGAACGGCGTGTGGGATCTCTGGGGCAAGATCCTGGCTAAGCCGGTGTGGCGGATTGTATGCGACATGACACCCAAGGAGATCGTCGAGTGCATTGATTTCAGGTACATCACGGACGTGATCACGCCCGAGGAGGCGATCACGATGCTGGAGAGAGCGCAAGCTGGGAAGGAGAGGAGATTCGAGGAGGCTATGGGAAATGTTGCAGTACCGGCGTATTCGACGTCCCCAGGATGGATGGCTCTATCGGGCGACAAGATGAAGGAGGTTCTCGACCAAGAGATTAAGGAGGGGTACACCGTGTTTAAATTCAAGGTTGGCTCGGATGTTAAGGCGGACCGGGCAAAGCTAGCCGCCATCCGGGAGGTGCTTGGATATGACGAGGGTTACCAGATAATGATTGACGCGAACCAGGTAAGTGTTGGGAATGGGAGCATGATTCTCAAAGGACACCTGGACTAACGTACTCACAGATATGGAGCGTTCCGGAGGCCATCGAGCACATGAAGCAGCTCGTAGAGTTCAAGCCAGTCTTTATTGAGGGTATGTCTAAGCTGTGGGATACACTGCCAATAAGTATTCTGACCCGTCTATACAGAGCCCACGAACCCCGACGACGTCCTTGGCCACGCCGCCATCCGAAAGGCGCTGAAACCCTACGGCGTCGGTGTAGCTACCGGCGAAGCCGCCCAGAACCGCGTGACCTTCAAGCAGCTCCTCCAGGCTGAGGCCACCGATGTGTGCCAGATCGACGCTGTGAGGCTCGGGAGTGTCAACGAGTGCCTGGCAGTCATGCTGATGGCGGCCAAGTACAACGTGCCCTGCGTCCCGCATAATGGCGCGATGGGCCTCACGGAGCTGACGTCTCACCTGAGCTTGATCGACTACGTCGCTATTACGGGTCGCAAGTCCATGCTCGAGTATGCGGATAGCTTCCGCGAGAACCTCCGCCACCCATCCAGGATTGTGAACGCGCATTACGAGACGCCTCTTGCGCCTGGGTATTCCACTGGGTACACGGATGAGGCCCTCGAAAAGTACGTCTATCCCACAGGGAGCTTCTGGACGAGCGACGTGGGTCGAAAGATCATCGACCAGCCTACTGGGGGCGAATTGTGAGGATGTGAGGGTTGGAGCTGGATCACAATGATCCGGTAGTTGACATGTTTGGCATTGGGAAATGGGTATAGAATATACTATTAAAGGCAAGACAATATTCTCTGCTTCCTCTGCATGTCCTCCAATATCGTGACCACCGTACCTAGGCTAGAGATTGCCCAGGGCCTGATGTTTTGAATAGCCAAGCTCTGCAACTCATCAATGTCGGGGACAAGGTGCTTGAGCGCCGGGCTGAGCGAGGATAGAGTAAGGACAATTACAGCCCCCAGTGATCTAACGGCCGCATGTTAGGATACTATGGGGTGCCTCGAAGGTAGAAGGGGTAAGACTCACGACAGCGAGAAAGTCCAAGTATATGGACTCGGCTTTCGAAGGATACATGTCGTGCACCGGATATACATGCGACAGCTCTCGATACACAGGGCAGCCTTCTTAACAACAGATTCCGAGTGCGGTGACGACTCGTTTGTAGTTACATGTAGGAGAAAAGGGCGGTAAATAATATGCCTCGTGGCAAAATAGCGGATCCGGAGGATAGACTCGCGGTCGTTGTTAGTTGGTCCTAATGTTAGAGTCGGCCTGTACGCTTCTGGAATAGATGCATGCCAGATGTCAAGCTGCCGCTGAAGCTCGTCACACACGACGACTATGGACGATATCTCCTCGTTAGAAAACTCTTCTGGCGCTATCAGCGAAGTAGAGGAGAGGGCGTGTTGTTTCTGGGGATAGAGCGAGTTGTGAATGCGGTTCAACAACCGCCTGACGGCTAGCTCGGCGAGAAAGCAGGTTGAAGGCATCTCCTCGATACTGGAGCAGCTTGGAAAAGGTGTATCTTCAATGAGTTGTTGAAGGCCGCTACGTGGTAATTCTAGCTCGGCTAGCCGGTCGCACTCAATGAGGAAGGCTGACCAGGCTAAACGTATTATGGCCTCGCGGGATCCTGCCCCATCATGTCTGATGTCAAATCTACAGATAGCAATGTTAGTATCTATGTAAGGTGGGGAGAGGAAGGACATACCCGGACAGCTTAAACTGAAGGATTGTTGAAGCAGAATAAATCAACCGCCAGCTCTGTAGCGGCCGTACAATGTAGGCGAAGTATACGCTGGCCAGCACTAATGCTTGTGCGAGCACGATACTATGGGTGAAAGACCAGGACGACAGGGAGAGGAGAGTAGGCATGGCACGCTGGATATACTCCATACCAGGCGGCGACGTCGAGAAGGATTCAGGGGATGCCGTCGCTACGGTCGCGAGTGCAAAAACGGTCAGACATAGTGCTGATTCAACGCTGGAGTCTACTCCGTTTTCTAGGAATACGTAGTATAACTCTCGGAAAGACGCTTCGTCTAGTATTGGATAGTTTATGTGTGCTGTCGCGAAGAAGGTTGACACGAGGTGGTCCGCCATTTCCTGTGTTATATGCAGATGCGGAGGTGTCTTGGGACGCGTTTCGAAGGACAGCTCGGGAGGAAGTGCATTCTTTGACTCGAGTAGGAAGAATAGATCTTTCGGGTACTCCCCGACTAGTGCCCGCATCGCGGGCATACCTAGTAGGTAGCTAGACGACGTTTTGTGCTTGACCGGGATGTCTAGCGCTGGGAGGAAAGTGTTGTCTGAGGCGTCGTAGCCGGGTGTTGGCCACGTAGGAATGGGAACGTCGAATCTTCTAGCGGATGAGGGTATAGAGGAGGTGTGGCTGTGTGGAGACGTCCCCTGTATGTCGTTCTGCGCGTCCCTACGCTGTAGCTCAGCAGACAGTGCCGCGACGGCCTGCGTGTTGCTCTCTAGCATGGCTTCGATATGCCGGAGCCTGGTCAGGATCTCCCGGCTGCCGCCCGAAGTGTCGATCCTTCAGGACACATCGGTTAGCACATGGTCTTGGAAAACTTGGGCGCAAGGGCCAGGCCTACCTTTGTGAAGGCGTGTCATCGTATTGGCATTCCACGCCGGTTTCGATGCAGTTCTGACAGCTGGGCTTTGCTGCGTCGCATCGACGCTTCCTGTGAAGCCTAGTTAGCCTCGCCTTGCAGACGTGGAGAAGGTCAGGGGCGCAGAAGGCATGTGGATCCCCGATGTCGAGGGGAGTCACGAACCGATGCCGGCAGAAAGCGCAGGCCAATGCGACCCTCTTCCTGTTGAAACTCATGGTAGAGAAGCGGTATGTTCAGACACGTGCAGTGGGGATGGGCGGCTGCGGTGGTTGTAGGCGGCAGGCCTATCCGTAGGTGGAGAGTCCGGAGCGGGGATTCTATTCCGAGGTTAACATTGGGTGTTGGGAAGTCAATCGCTCCAGTTTGACCAAGCTAACGGCGGGGGCGTGGGGGGACTGTGTGGTGGGCTCTCCTGTCTGCTCGTGACACGGTGTGGAGACTCAACGTAACAGATACGACAAGGGCGCGGTTCCGAGCCCGGAGGGTGAGTTTCTGCAAGAAAGTAGAAAGTTTACAAGGGTTAGTGGTGGAAGTTAGGGCGCTGCGCTTTAGCCACCGGCCCACCCTGCTTCGAAACAGTACCTAAATTTCCTGGGAACACCTTGACCAAATCCCCGGCTTTTGTCGCTCCTTGGCATATGCTGGGGGTCCTTCTCCTCGCAGGGTATTTGGTGACGCCGCCCCTACTTTTACTTATCCCTATAACCCTCACATGTCTCTTGAGAGCTGCAATCTCCTACCCGATGTGCCCGTTGCTTATTAATTCAAAGTTCCAAACCACCGACTCGCGTACAACATGGAGCAGACTCGGCGGCCAAGATCCCTCGCGTATCCTTATGTCGTGAATGTAAATGAACACCCCCGCAAGGATGAAAGACATCAGGTGCTCAAACGCTTGGGGGCCTGGTGCCATCAATGTCGCCGTGCTTCGCGGACGCATTGGTAACCTCCGAGCCTAACACCACATATGTCAGCCGGACATACGTAACGCGCTGCAGTCCATGCCCATCAAGAGATTTATCAGCTTGGGCCACGGTTGTCTCGGATAGCGGCAGTGTGATAGCGGAAAAGGGATGGGCAATGGGATACCATAAGAGCCCGAAACAAGGGTCAATCACGAACTGTACCTAGCCTGCGCTGGGAAGACAGAGTAACAAGGTATTGCAGGTCTCTTTACAACTATCATTCCGTATTACTCGGCCTTAAAGGATTCGGAAGCACATCGCCGAAGTATAAAGGTTCCCCAGCTACATACATCCATCCATCTTCTCCAATCCCCGTCATACACGCTCCTCGACATGATCAGAGCCAGTAACATCCTTACCCTCGGCAGCATCCGCAATCCTCCTCTCCTCCGCTTCAATGAACGCCTGAGGCCGCTCCCGCTGCGTCATGTCAGGCTTCCCGGAAACGATAACGCCAGGGTTCTGGATAAAGATCTGATCCATGTCCTCAAGTGTTCGCCTGGCGGTCTCCGGGTAGAAGAAAAAGACGACCGGGAAGTAGAGCCAGCAAATGACGGCAAAGACTAGGGGAGATCCGGTTAATTACGTGCGAACGAGGGTCTCGCCAGTTTACTGCTGTGAGATTGGCGACACTTACTAAGGTAAAACCCCCACTTCAGGTTATCGACGCCGGCCTTTGTGAACTGGGTAACAATGAAGCCACCCATCCAGTTGGTTGCAGTGGCAGCGGCCGCACCACGGACCCGCCAACCGATGGAGTTCACTTCCGAATTGTAGACCCACGCGACCTTTGCAAAACTGGTTCCGTAGAAGAAATAGTACAGGAAGAACATGGCCGTGACGACGCGTCCCAGCTACAGAGAGGTTAGACTTTGCGCCGACCCGGAAAAGGAAGAATAAGGATGGACCGTACAGTTTGTTCCTTGGAATCGTCTTGCTGCGCTTTCTGGAGACAGATTGCGGCAATAAGGTAGCAGGATCCCATTGTGGAAGCGCCGTACAACATCATCCTATCCCATTGTCAGTCCCCCACTGATTGACCTGGAGTCGTTTCACTCACTTTCGCCTGCCAAAGTTGTCAATCAGGAGAAGGCAGCAGAACGCGGCGCCTAGATAGATGGTCCCGTTCACGCCCGTGAGCATGCGGCTCGTTTGCTCATCGTAACCGACACTCTGCTGCAGCAGAGTCGGGAGGTAGTATCCCAACGCGTTGACGCCGCTGAACTGCTGCATGAACTGCGTGCCGCAGGAAAGCAGAAGCCGGCGGAAATTTTGCGTCTTGTCCCGGAAGAGGAACGCGTCCCTAATAGGCACGCGATCCTGACGTTCGAGCTGAATAGTAGACTGGATCGACAAGAACTCGGCAGTGACGTCCGGGTGATCAGTAGGAACGTCCTTCCCATGCAAACGCGCGATAACCCGCTGTGCCTCTTCCGGTCGGTCCTTTAGCATGAGCCATCGCGGGGACTCGGGGACAAAGAGGAGGCCCGTCGCGACGATAATTGGGAATATGAGCTGGAAACCTAGGGGGAAACGCCACTGGAGGGGCCCGCCTTCGAAGTAGAGACCATAGTTCATCCAGTTTGCGAGGCAGAAGGCGGCGGTGTTGCATAGAGAACCGACGACGACGAGCTTTCCGCGGATGCGCGGCTTGGAGCATTCGGCTTGGAAGACGGGGCAGGTCGAGGAAGAGACACCTATGATCAGAGCCAGTGTCAGTAGCACCGCGAGGTGATCGGCCATGAGAGGCTCGGTAGGAGGAGGTGTGCGGAATGCGGTAAGGCTGGGGTATAGGAGCCATACCCATGCCAAAGCCGTTGATAATACGGCCCACGAGCATCTGCGGAAGATGCCATGACACGATCTGGAGCACGGCCCCGATGAAGTTAGCGACCAGGCCTACAGTGACCGTCTTCTTGCGGCCAAGCCTGTCGCCGAGGGTGAATGCAAAAATTGCCCCGAAGAAAGCGCCGAGCTGTTGGTGATGTTAGAGTCTGTACTGGTCACCCTCCTCTCGGGTATGCACTGGCGAAATACGCACCGAGAAGGAGCTCGAGGTGATGCCAGAGATATCAGCATCTTCGGTCTCGGGGAACCACTCCTTGAAGTCTGAAGATATCAAAACGCCAGAGAAGACGCCTTGGTCGTAACCGAACCAAGCCATGGACACTGAGTCGCAAGGGTGTCAGCCGTCATATCGTACGATCTCGGAATATGGTTCCTGGGGAAAGGAGGGCACATACTGGCGTTTACCATGGTGATGAGAACCATGAGCCACGTCCCATGGACGCGTTCACTGAGGGACAGCATCGTGAAGGCAGAGTTATGATGGCTCGCTTCAAAGGTGTACTGCGGGTTAAGCTTGAGCGCGGAGGTCCTGTGCAAACTCGGACCCTCTGATGAGGGTTATCGAGACCAAAGTTGTTGGAAGAGCCGTGTCGGTGTTGGATGATTTGTTGCGTGTTTCCGACATCTCGGGGCGGGTGCCAATAGCCGTATATATAAAACCTACAGACTCCCAACTCCCCGGGTCAGATGGATGTCGCGTCGAACGAGCTACCGAAATGGTCGTACCACGAGGCGGTCGCAAACATAGCTTGGGTGACCCCCTTTGTTCCCGGGTCTAGCCCGATCGAGTATCTTGACCCCACGGGGTTGGGAAGTTCATCTCCAAGGCTTTCGACTGCAAGGGTAGGAAGTAATCCCAAGTGTGCGGGACGCGAGATTGACCCCGGCCAAGACGTCCGTTCTTGCGGGGCAGGCCGGGGATAGGAGGCCCGCCCCCGCATCGCGTGGCAACAGCTGATTGCCGAGGAAATCTTCTTCTGATCGTTCTCCACTCTCCATGGGGGGAAATGCCCAGTGCTCCGGGGGCCAAAAGCGCTAGCGGCGCCACCATTGGGTTGCGAACATACTCTAGTTCCTGAGGGACCAAAGGTCGGGCCAAGCGTGTAAGCAGCGGGCGTGCGAGTTTTATTTGGCGGGGAAAGGCGGCGCCATAAGTCCGCTCGCCTTCGCCGCATTCCCACGCGATCCACCGCAATGGAAGTGGGGATCTCGGCTCAATTTGGAACCCCGCAATTAGGGTCCAAGTTTCGGCATGATAACCATCATCTCTAGCAGCCTTGTCGTGTGTTAGATGTACTAAAGCTGGGCCGAGGTTCTGAGGCGAGATCACAGCGCTCTGGTGCGAAATACATACCATCGTTTCTCAGCAGTCTCCCACCAAACCGTTTACTATTGAAGGATAGCACACCTGGTTTCGCCCAGATACTTGCAGCGACAGGTTGGGAACAACCGTAGCTATGGCCACGACGTCGTAAGTGAGCACCTTCCCAACTTTGCCGTGACACAAAATGCATTCTACCGACAGCCGACCCTACGTGAGAAATCGTGAAGCTTACATCCTTGCGTGGGCAGGAAGCTCGTGCTTGTTACCGGAGCCACCGGCTTCATCGGCGCCCACATTGTCGATAACCTCCTGGCTCGAGGGTTTAAGGTCCGTGGTACGACTCGCTCTCTCGCAAAGGGCCAGGCTATGCTCGATGCGCGTCCGGAGCACAGGCACAATCTTCAATTCATCCGAATCGAGGACTTTGAGAAGTCGGCCGACTTCACCGAGGCTGTCGTCGGTGCTGGCGCAATCATCCACGCAGCGAGTGTGAGTACCCGCTCCTTTTCCTTCTAACAATGGCTGACCCTGGTAAAAACAGCCCCTGAACTACGAGGCAAGAGACAACGAGAAGGAACTCATCCTTCCGGCCATTCGCGGCGTCCGTGCTGTCCTTGAAGCAGCCGCGTCCAACCCGGAAATTACCCGCGTCGTCATCACCTCTTCCTTCGCCTCCGTCATGGATGCGGACAGAAAGGCGCCCCCTTACTTCACCTATACGGGGAAAGACTGGAACCCGTTGACGTACCAAGAATCTATCGACAAGGCGGCGCCGGCGTACATCGCCTACCGCGGATCCAAAAAATTCGCCGAGCTCGAGGCATGGAAATTTATGGAGGAGAATAAACCGGCATTCGATATTACCACGCTCTGTCCGCCCATGACATTCGGCCCCATCGTTCACCCTGTCAAGCACGTGGACGAACTGAACGAGTCCAACGCAAAGCTATGGTCCATAGCTTCCGGGGTAAAGCCGCTGCCAGTCTCACGAGTCCCCTTCTGGATTGACGTAAGAGACCTGGCAAAGGCCCACGTGGAGGCGCTGTTACGGCCAGAGGTCGGTGGGAAGAGATACGTCCCTGCGTGCCCGGAGCGGTTCTCGTTTGCACAGGCTGCTAGGATCATGGTGGACGAATTCGTGAGCTTGAACGGTACCGTGTCCCTAGAGGAGCAGGCGATTGATGATTCGCATGGTTTGGACGGGGAAACCGCCGCCAGAGAGCTGGGCCTGGAGTATCACCCCTTCAAGCAAACTGTGGTAGATTTCATCTCCCAGGCCTTGAAAATGGGTAGCGATAGTTGATTTTCATAGGAATCTCCGCTGTCAATAATAAAACTAGAATACTTGAATAGTAAAAGGGCCCAGGCTATAGTTGAGGTCGTTCCAAAAGCGCCCTCTGGCGGCGGCTACTACACGATTCCTCCATCATCTGTTCAAACATTGTGAAAAAAGGAGCTGGAAATTAAGGCAATACGATAATGCACCGCTCCGACGCGACTTCCCAATACGCCTTGGCGATAATCATATTCCTGACGGAGATGGCGATGGTAACAGTGAGAACGAGCCGGAACCGCAGAGCAGCTCAAGCCGGTCTAGGAACTGAAGTGACTGCAGAAGACGTGTTGCGTTCTCTTCAGTCTCGGCCGAAGCGCGACGCCTATCCCCGCAACGCCCCACCGCCCCGTATGAAGTAGGCTAACCGACAAGCTAAGAGGGACTAGCGCTCCACGGAGCCGTTGATCTGTTGTCATTCTACACATGGGTAGTAAATTCAAGCTGAGGACACTTCATCGGCGTGCAGTGTCATCTGTTCAGGGCCCCCGCAGGCAGTAAAACCTCATCTCTCGGGTGTGGGACATCACAAACTTCTCCACAAACTATCGGGTTGCGGGGCGTCCTCGCTATGATAAAAGGCTGGGGCTCGAGGAGACCCCCTTTGTTCTTCGGTCGGACATCCTCTTCTCAACTGCCTTACTCCGAAAAGTCCTGCCAACATAACAAGAGTTTCATACGACTAATATCATGTACCCGGATACTTTCGAGGGTTTCGCCGTCCACTCGGCTGATGAATGGAACAAGCCCAAGAGGCATGAGGTAGGGGACGGCCGTCGGGAGCTCAGCTATCACGCCAAACATTCTGACAGTGTCGTCCACGTAGTTCAAGCCTAAGCCCTTCGGCGACCGCGACATCGACGTCAAGATCGTCGCTTGCGGTGTCTGTGGCTCCGACCTCCACACCGTAACTGGCGGATGGGGAAATGAGAATTGGCCTATCATTCCCGGCCATGGTAAGCAATGGAACCCGATTCGACGGATAATTGGTAGTCTAACGGCGAGAAAGAAATAATTGGCGAGGCCGTCAGGGTTGGTGACAAGGTCACAACGGTTAAGGTCGGTGACCGAGTTGGAGTCGGCGCCCAGATCCTCTCCTGCATGAAGTGCCCCCCCTGCAAGGAGGGCAACGAGACCTACTGCCCCGAGTGGCTTGGTACGATATCTCGGTCACCTATGCTAGTTCATCGTTAACAGGGAATACCACTCTTTGATAGATACCTACGGCGGTTTCTACCCCGATGGCACCCTGTCTCAGGGAGGCTATTCGTCTCATATTCGTGCTCACGAGCACTTCACCTTCCCGATCCCGGACGCCCTAGAAACCGAGCGTGCGGCGCCTATGCTCTGCGCGGGTCTGACCGCCTACGCTCCCCTCGTTCGTAACGGCGCCGGCCCTGGCAAGAAGATTGGCATCCTCGGGATGTACGACTTCATATAATCAAACCCGCAATTGCTGGGATCATCAACTGACTGTGTGCTGTATACAGTGGTGGAATCGGCCACTTCGGCATTCTCTTCAGCAAGGCCCTCGGCGCCGAGACCTGGGCTATCTCCCGTACGGCCAGCAAAAAGGCCGACGTCCTCGCTATGGGCGCGGATGGCTTCCTTGAGACCCGCAACGACGGCTGGAACGATGGGCATAAGATGACATTCGACATGATCCTTTGTACTGCTAGCAGCTCTAATGGGTTCGATCTTCGCCCCTATCTCTCCCTCCTGCGCGTACACGGCAAGTTCATTGCCGTCGGTCTCCCAGAGGGCGAGGGTTGGCGCGTCGCACCCCAGAGCTTGATCAGTAACGGCTGTCTTATCGGGAGCAGTCACCTTGGCAGCCGTGAGGAGACCCTAGACATGCTTAGATTGGCAGCTGAAAAGGGCATCAAGAGCTGGGTTGAGACGGTCCCCGTTGGAGAAGAGGGTGTTGGGAAAGCCTGTAAGTTCTAGTAGCTGAAGCGCGCCTGTTCGATGCGAGGGCTAACAAATAGCTAGTGGAGCGACTCCATGCGAATGATGTGAAGTACCGATTCACGTTGACCGACTACGACAAGCAATTCAGCTAGACCTCCGGGGTGGAGGTGACCTTGTTTGCTCATATGTTTCGCGGATGGAGTGCGCGAGGGGCCGGAGGCTTCACCCGTCACGGACTGCCATCGAGCACATAGCTCGAACCTTGGCAACTCCGCACTCGGTCTAGCATAAGCACCGCCCCGTTGGCATCGGATGTAAAGGGAAGTGATGGCCGGCAATAATAAGCCTGGACCAAGCGAATAGGCGAATAGACAGTGAAAAGTATACGCCTGAATATTGCATGAAATAAAAGTCTTGTTTTCTCACTACTCGTATATGTTAGCCGGCCACTTGTGAGGCTACTTAATCCTCAATTCGCCAGCTGGCCACGAGTTATTTTAGTATGTGTAGGTACATGATAATTTGCTGCCGTACTACAAGTCAGTCGCGCTTGGCAAGCGCCCCTCGACTTAAATCGCGCGGCATTCGGCCCCCAAGTTGCAGTATCTACCCCGCAATAGCTTACTCGGCGCCAATTGCGACCATAATACTTTTTTTCGCCCTTAATTTACGGCTACGTGCGGGGGCCGGGGGGGGGGGGGGGGGGGTGTTGGACCGGGTTATATAGAGCGTGGGGGATAACGGGCGGCCGGTTGTGGGGGGACCC
>JAMFQS010000099.1:0-55309 GCA_025503055.1 Sordariomycetes sp. B11D1 | reverse complement strand
GGCCCGCCCCCCCGCCCCCTGTTGTACCGTCTTATCTAGCGAGTCTGGCTTCACGCGCTGCAGTTTTAGGAGCATCACCAACGACGAGTTTCAAGGCTTGCGAACTGGCCTGCCATCAAGCCAACCTTGGCATACATATATTAGGCTTGGCCACGTTCAACAGTATCGTGGGCGGCCTGATAAAGGGTGTTGCTTATTTTCGCGACTTCCAGTGTTGAAGTAGACATGAGATGCAAATGGTGACTGTTTTCATCTATATCACAGGCCACCTCCCTCGCCTGTTCAAAGCAATATTTTCTGTCAACCAGATCAACTGCACACTAGCAAGCAAAGACAGCCTCCGCAGTCTGCCATACCCGGCTTGGCAAGCATAGAAGAATCTCCCTTATACAATCAAGATGAAGGTCTTTAAGGCTTTCCTCTCCTCCGTTTCGTCGCGGCCGCGCTTGCCACCCCGACTCCCGATAACGCCGACGCCGACGAAGTGACTGCTCCGTTCGAGAACTTCGACCCAACCCTATCACGAGCGACCTCCTTACACGCGCCGTCGAGATGGGGGGTGGACTTGAGTCTCGCGACCTTGAGACCCGCGATTGGGTCAATAACATTTGCGATGATTACTGCGTGATTTCGGTATGAGGTATGCCCACAGACCCAAGGAAGAGGTCTACTAATTCTTCTCGCAGTGCAAACTGAAGAAGTATTCGACCGGAATATGCCGAAAGCGGTAAGTTCTTTACGCCTAGGACCTCCCCGTTTATATGATGATCACAAGCGTTAACATGGTCGTAACTACTGCCACTGCATCAACCGATGATTAGCTCAAATTCCTTGGGTATGAAGACACGTTGCGGTCATGGGAAAAGTATCACTATGCCCTTGGAAACCGTCAGGACTCGCAAATTGATCAAGTCTACATTCGCAGATTCCACCACTACAAAGTTCCGGTCACGAAGAGGATGTGACCTTGAATTTTTCTTCTCCGTTACACTCTTTTAACTAGCTAGCATTTCATAGCATCTGTTGTTTGTCCTTTTTGAATAATCCACAGCCACATCATCATGCATTTCATCGTGTCGGGAGAACGGAGTTATTAGGGCGGGATCGAAGGAAATTGCGCCTATTGGGTTCGAGCATCGAGTGTATTGAAGATTTCTATCCCTTTATGAAAAGAAGGAAGATAAATCTAGTGACTGTGGGGCGGCATCGCTGCTGTAAAATGCACTAAGGGTAGAATTCATCGAGAACACACAGATGGTGTTTTCCCTCACTCATGGGGCATAAAAGCATATGAGCGATGGATACGCCTTCGTTGCGGCAGAGAATTTTGTCCTCGCCGGGTGATGTATTTAAAGGCAGTGCCCCAAAGAGGACGAGGCCACATCGTCTTGTCCACCCGAAATATACCTACAGGTCTAAGGGGTAGTGCATGCTTTGGTAGTGAGTCCATGAAATGCGTTCAGCTCGATTCGATCGTCACTTTATTAGTTGTTTACTTATCACGGACATATAAATCCGCTCATCGTATAATTCATGACGCCAGCTGAGATCTCCTTGTTATCGTTGTCGCTCCCTAGACAATGACACTGCTTTGACACTGCAGGGTATCATCGGGTCAGGCGCAGCAGTGTCATTGCTCGTATAGCTCGGCCTGTTTCTCACGATATTGTGAAGACCCAAGCGCGACGGTAGGATTCGTTACTGTGGAAAAATAAATGGGCGGGTAAGCGGGAAGTTTAGGAATATGAATTATAACCCATGCGAAGCTGGTAGACGTGGTTGGGTAGGCGCAGGGTATGTGTAGTAATGTAAGCCTCGGCCATAGAGCCGCGAGAATCGCTTACCGTCATTTCCACAGTCTTGGCAGTGGGTCAGCTTTCCACGGAATGACCTTAGAGAATATTGTGAGAACACACTGAGAAATGATTACATATAACTAGCCACCCGCGACGTATTTCGTCACTCTTTTTCCATCACTCAACCACCAGCTCTAACAACAATAACGCCTTCGAACACTCAATCCTCCGAGTCTCCTTCCTCTCTTGACACTCGATTCGTTCCAACGAACAACGACAAGACAGCCATGTACTTCAGTGCGACCCAGCTGCTGACGGTAGCCCTCGCTGGCCTGGCCGCCGCCGCGCCATCCCGCTCTGTCAAGCGCAATCGGGAGACCGTTATCGGCTACCGAACTGTCAACAAGGTACGTCCAAACATTCAAGACTCCAGGGTTGCCGATCTCGAACTCTATAGGATTATACTCACATTCTTGATGCAGGCCGAAGCAAACGAGCTCAACGACTATGAGACTTTTGTCGATATGGGTAACTTCAGGGACGAGAAGGCCCAAACTGGAAGGGGGAAGTACCTGAGCCCCAATCCCGGGGAGTGGAATGTAGGCTCCGGCAACAGGTATGACCAGGCTCATGACATCGGCTACATCAGAGACATCGTGACTTATGCTGGGACAAGCTACTGCATCGTCTGGGCCGACGCGGAGAAGTACAACTCCGTCAGCAAGGTGTGGATCCCCGAGGATCACTGGTGGCCCAACAGTGAGCAGCAGATGAAGGACTATATTGGCAGCTTGAACATCGATGGAAGCCTCTCGCTGCGCTACTCCGAGATTGACGGGAAGCCGGGCGTCCTGCAGATGATGGTTCCCTTGGAACTGTTCGAGCAGTACGACAACGGAATCGGAATCAGGGTCCAGTGCTTCGACTCCATTGACGAGCTGAAGGGAGTGGAGAGCGGGACGGTGGACTATAACCGCTCGGACATCCAGAACCGGAACGGTCCCGCTCACCCCACGCCCCCGGACCCGGCGCCCCCCGCGCCTCAGGCCCCCCCTGCGCCTCCCGGGCCTCCCGGTCCTCCCCACGTTTAAGTAGATGAAGCATGACCCGTCACACCTCTTGGCCTTGTTCAAGACGGGAGGTTTGTGGACATGGATAACTGCAGCTAGTGAAGGCAGTTTCAGGGTGTGGTCTCGCTTGATTCGGACACTATTTCTTCACGTGATTTCGTGGTTTTGTTTTACTGCGAGATGGAATGGAATTTAGATATCTGATGTTTTTATCTCCTCTTGAATTAGTCGACTATGTAGCGGTATTTAAATTGTCGTCTTTGCGAATCTCATCTCTTTTTACTATCCCATGGATGATCTTGAGGCTATCTTAAGTTACTTGATCCATTTGATAAGACGATTGCACTAAAATGTTGCAATGAGACTCCGGGTCCACATCCAGCTCGCCTCCCGCCTGGCTGCCACTAGTCAACATCTGATTGTGATTATACTCTTCTGCCGCAGGATGTTGTCGGCAAGATCTAGGGCAGAGAAGTGTCAGCACCGACACATACCAACCCCCACCAAAATCGGCCAGTCTCGTGGCAGGCGCGGCGGCGTCTCAGTGAGTTGCCGCCGCCTGGGCAATGGCGGGGCTGGCGGTCCGTGTCAGCACAGGGAAGGGAACGCGGGACTCGGTGCGGGGTGTAACCAAGTTGAACACTTAATAATCCTGTTAGACGCAAGGTATTACCATCTTAAGTCACAAAACTGCAAAGGAATCCTAAACCAGACACTACGAGATGCTGCACAAGTATGTCAATTCATACCAAAACAGGTTCCACTCAATTGAAGCTGGAAAAACATAAGCATATCCTCAAGAGAAATATACGATATGCTATGTACGCGCGGTGACTTTGTCATGGCAAGTCTCCATCAATCACTAACTACTATCCCGCCGTGAATCTTGTCCGCATTTGGTGGGGAATTCATAGTAAGCGGTCCCTCCCCGCCTACCAAACGGGCTCGTCTACCAAGTGGGAAACCATGCTACAGCCCCATCCATCCGTATACCTTCCACATGCATGGATTTTCTGCGAGGGTCAAAGTCATTGAGAAGAGAATATGTGTCTAGTATAGTTCGAGTACAATATGGATTTCTTTGCTTCGTAACTACAAGGCCGAAAACTCGAAACTCAGGACATAACTAAGGAATGAGAGATAACAAAAGCCCCCGCGCCAAACACCATCCCCGACGCCAAAGCGAAAATGCGTTCCAATGGAAAACAAAAAAAAAAGACAAAGGAAGCAAGATCAATCACCCAAGCCTCCTCATCACCATCCACACCCTCAACCCACTGCTCCAGATGAGCTCCTCCGCACAGCGCTGGAATGCCCGCACAATCCTCCTCGCCCTCGCCTCGTTCATCGCGTCGGTCCAATACGCAAAGCCCGCCTTGATCTGAGTCCCGCTCATATGGCTCTTGTCACCGTTGATGACCTGGACCCCCACGCTCATGTCATATTCGTTGGGGTCGCGGTAGCCGAGGATCTTGAGGGAGATTTGTCCATCGTCGGTACTCGGTGTCTGTTTCGGCTTGGTCCTCTTGACAGCGAGGTTCGCGTTCTTCTTGTTTTCGTTGACGCGTAGAGGAGTAACCTCCGCCTTCTTCATCCTTGGTGGTCCGCGAGCCGCCTTGCGTGGCCCGGATGCGTTCGCCGCGCCATCCAAGTACTGAAGACTCAAGACGGAGTTGCAGTAGTTCATTCTGCCTTTCGTCGCACTTTCGTTCTCATCCCCCTCCCCGATCTCTCGTAGCGCCTCGGCCAGCCCACCTTGATGCTGCATAGCCTCCAGAACCTCCTTCTGCGTCCGACGCAGCAACTCACTGACACCCATGCTGGGGTCAAGGTTGGACTTACAAAGGAGCATGCTCGTCAACGGGCCTACTATTTCCTCCACTCCTGAAATCGCTGCATCACGATTGGCCGTCATACTCCCGAAAAGCGGTGCGTCACCGGTGCGAGCGACGCACTGCCTGAGCACGAGGACCCAAACTGTCTGGAAGAAGGTTGCCATCGTGACGCCGTGAAGCTGGCAGAAGGAAGGGACTTCCGCTACAACGGCAGGGCTGAGATCGACCTCTAGTAGCTTGTGTTTTCCTCGCCGCGCGGGAATGGAGAGTGCTTGAGTTGAGCCGAGGAGGTTGCGCCAGTAGTCGACGGAGGCGCGGGAGCTCTGCTTCTGTATCCAGGCAACGTAGTCTCCAAAGTATGGAGCAGTGCCAGGCTCAGTATGCAGTCGCCCTCCGTAGGCCTGGATAAGGTCGCGGAAGAGAATTGTAGTCGACATGCCGTCGACCAACGCGTGATTGACCTCGAGCTTGCAAGCGGTCCTTGTGCCATCCGCGGTGACAAAGATAGTAAACCTCTGATGGGGCCGGATGTTGATGTTGCTGTCGATGTCGCAGTAGTTTGTGGACTTGTAGCTCTTGATGCGGCTGACAAGCTCGTCCTTGTTGGCGCAGGTGACGACGGGGATGTCGGGGCTGTAGGATGAAAGGACTACCTGCTCATGGTATCCGGGCCGCGAAGTGCTGGGGATGAAGACGGTGCGCATGATGGCGTGGTGGTCGACCACCTTTTGCCATGCCTCCTGCACTGCCTTGATGTTGACCTTGCCTTTGAATGGTGCGTCCCGGTTGGCAAAGATCTGTTGGGAAATCTCGATTTCGTAGAGGCCGGACCCCTGACATTCTTTCTGAGCAGCGATCATATGCTGCTGAAGTGGTGTACATGGGTGAATGTCGTGCACGTTATTCATGGCTATGCCACCGTCTCCAAGGTCCTTCTCCAACTTGGCCAACTTTGCCGAATCTAGGGCAGGGAGAAGGGGGAAGTCGCTCACTGTCCGCTGGTGGCTCATGCAGTCCAAAGTCTCAGTGGCTCGCACGATGGCCTCGCGAACGGTGAAGATCCACTGGTGAATCTTGTCCTGGTGGAGCATATTCTTGTTGTGCCCGAAGCTGATGCGGGTTTGGCCATGGGTGACGGTCACGCTTATATCGATGAGGGCGAATCTCTCCAGCTTGTTGTCGAATTGGCTCGCAGAGACGGCATGCATATCCATCTCTACTTGACTGAAGAACGCGTCCTTGGTCTCGAGCTGCTGATACTTGCCCATGTAGTTGAAGAGTATCTCCATTTGGGAATCCTTGGCAGGCTCATCGTCGTAGCTGACATCTGATATTCCGTTGCTGTGAGCCCTGCGTCTCATGTCCTTGGTCATCCGCACGGTCTCGGTAAGCTCTGATCCAACGGAAGTGAGGTGGACAGGGCTGATCGAGGTAAACCAGCCCACGGTACCATGGGGGTCGATGTCCGTCGACCACGACTCGCGACCGTGGCCCTCGCAGAAAACAGGAGGCACCTCCCGATCAGAGAAGACGGACTGGAACGAGTGCATGATTGCGCCCAGAATGATGTCTTCAGGGTTGGTGTTCATAGCGGCATTGCTGCATCCAAAAAGCTTTTCTGTTATGGTTGTGTCCAGGGCGAAGTCGCTCGTAGTGATTTCGCCGAAGGTGTTGGGCTGGTCCTTCATTCCCCAGTACTCGAGATTTGCATTTGGAGTCGCGCCCGACAAGTCTTCTTCGGCCTTAAGTGACAGGAAATGCTCCCTCCGAAGGCGCAGCCACGTCTGGAAGGAAAGCGGGGCCTCGCTGGTCAACTTCCCTGTAGTGAGCAGTTCGTAGAGATCGTTGAGGATAATGCGCCATGACACGAGATCAACGACGAGATGGTGCGCGCTGAGGAATAGGAGTTGCTCGTCGTAATCCTCCACGTTGAACAGGTGGACGGCAAGAAGGGGCCCGTTTTGGATGTCCATGTCGAGGTCGGTGCGCTGTGAAAGAATTCTAGATACCTGCTCCCGCTCAGGAACCTCATCGACACGGAAGTCGAAAGATCCCTGAGCGTCATCGGTCACGCTCTGGGACCATGTGCCGTCAGAGTGGCGCTGGAACCTAGCGCGGAGCATCGAATGGCGGGACACAACAGCATCGACTGCTTGTTGCAGCTGCTCAGCCGTGACCGACTGGTTGATCTTCAAGATAAAGCTCTGGTTGAAATGCGTCGTTGCTTGAGACTTCTCGAAGAACATGGTCTGGATGGGTGAGAGACCAAAGGAAACCCCGGCATCTTCCCTCTGGTGTTCGACGAGTGCCGCCTTGGCTGACTGGGCCTTGGCCGCAAGGGCCAGTAGGCTCTTCGATTTGAGGACGTCCTGGACTGTTAAATCGATTCCCTCAGTGCGCGCCTTTCCACGCAGCAGCATGGCCGTGATTGAATCGCCACCCAAGCTCAGGAAAGACCGCCCGAGGCTCGGAGAATCGAGGTTTAGGATCGAGCTGACCAGGCGCTGCAGTACCTGTTCCTCGTGCGTCGATGGCTGAGTGGAAGCCTCCTTGTCATGTGAGTCCTGGAGGAGTGACTGGTATAGCTGTTGGTCAATACCCTCCAGCCAGTCATTGACTGTTTTCCTGTTGATCTTGCCGTTCAAGTTGAGCGGGATTGCCGCAACACTGATCCAGACAGACGGGACCATGTAGCTAGGGAGGCTATCCTCCAGGGTTTGCCGAATGGCAGAAAGGTCTGCGTCCACTAATTCCTTGTTGGATTTGTCTAGCGGCTGCAGTGTCCTGGCGTCAATGATTCCGCTGTCGCTGCTGTCTTTTCTAGAAGACTCGGGAATAGTCTCATAGCTAATAGTGGCGACGAGCTTGTCCTTCAGAGGTCCGGCACGGGGGATCCGAGCAACTGCGTGGCGGACACAAGAATGGCTCAGGATGCGATGTTCCACCTCCCCGAGCTCGAGACGCTGGCCATGGAGCTTGACCTGGTTGTCCTTCCTGGTAACGTAGCGCAAAACACCGTCTTCATCATAGCGCGCCATGTCTCCGGTCTTGTACATGCGGCGCGGCCCGAGACCGCTGCTGGACTGGGACCTGGACCAGACTGGGTCCTGGATGTAAGACGCCGCCGTCTTGTCTGGATCATTCAGGTAACCCCGTGACACCAAGGCACCCTCAAGAACGATCTCACCCACACACCCGACTGGAGTGAGCTTGTCGTGATTGTCGGGCTCGCAAAGCCACAAGCGACAGCCGGTTGTATTTCCCAGTCGGGCCGGGGTGGTGTCCAGGGTTGTCGGAGGGGTGCATGTAGCGTAGATAGTAGTCTCGGCGGGACCCCAAATTAGAATGAGGTCCAGCTTGTCAGACCACGTCTTGATGTTATCTTCAGTAGGTGCCTCTCCGCCAAGAACGAGGGTGCGGAGGGTAGAGACAGTGGCGGGATCGAGCATCTGGGCGACCGTGGGAGTCAAAAACATCCAGTCGGCGTTGTACTTCGTGATGGCACCGGCGAGGTCGTTGACGCGCTCCTCCTCTGAGGGGATACAGATTGTCGCGCCGCGCTGGAGGGTGGTGAATATGTCGGCGCAGCTAATGTCGAAGGTGAAGGCCGCAAACTGGAAGACCCTTGTGCCGGCGTGAACACCTAGTCCGACTCCGTGGGCCCTTGAACTCGTGCATAGATTTCTGTGCTCGACTACTATACCCTTGGGCCGGCCAGTGCTTCCGGAGGTAAAGAGCACGTAAACTGCGGTAGAAGGCGATACCTTGGGAAGGCAGGCATCCTCGCAGTCCATGACGTTGATGGTCTCTTCGTTGACCACGAGAGTCTCGATGACACCATCAAATAACTTTTGCTGCTGCGGGGATGTGACCGCAAACTTGGCGTTTGCATCTTCCAGGATCTCCTGGTGCCGACTCGTGGGTTGCGAGATTCCAAGCTGAGCCACTGCGCCCCCGGCCTTGGAGACTCCAAGCGCAGCGACGATGGCCCACTTTGACTTTTCAAAGCAGACAGGGATGACGCTGTCTTGCTTGACACCCCTTGAGATCAGGGCCTTCGCTAGCTTGGTGGAGAGATCGTCGAGCTCCCGGTACGTCATCTCGCCATCCCATCCCGAGATGGCAACGCAGTCGGGCCGAATGGCGACTTGCTCGGCAAATACCTCGTGTACAGTTGACTCGACGGTTGTCATGTCGTCCCTGTCCTGCCACGACTGGATGGTGGAGATGTCTTCAGGGCTGATTAACTCAAGGTCGTTTAAAGCCATGTCGAGATCCACTGTGCACAGTTGCTGCGCGATGTGGCTGAATTGGCGACAAAGACTTTCCATCTGCCAGTCACTGAGAACGTCCTTGTCGTATCGGGCTTCCAAAGTGACAGTGCCCTGATTGGAGAGGACGCACTCCATGACGACCGCATACTGATCAAAGAAGCCTTCGAGCAGTCGCTTGTCCTGGACCTCGGTGAGGAAATCCTCGGCAGGCCTCACCCCTCCTTCTTGGATCTCAAAGAGGTTGTTAAAACTGAGTGAGTCGTGGACGTCGGGACCTAGGCCCCTCAGAGATTGCAGACCACGGTGTTGGAACGGGATCATAGCGGACGAGTGTTCTTGGACCTTGCCCAAGAACTGTCTAACCGATTCCTGCCGGTCGAGGCGCACACGGATGGGGACGGTGGTGAAGCATGGCGCCATCATGTCCTCTACGCCGCTAACAGGAACATTGCGACCGGAGAGGGTCTCACCGTAGACGACATCATCGCTCTCTACATATCTCGCAGTCTAGAACCTGAGTGTTAGAAGCAATACTCACTAAGGCACAGTGAAGCTTAACTTACCACTAGGCTCCACGCGGCACGCAGGAGAGTAGTTCTCAGGAAACCAGTTGTCTTGTCGTATGACAGGTTAAACGAGCAGATGAATTCCGAGTTTGGTCGAGGCTGGTACGCGGCGGATGGGAGACGCGGGAAGCTGGATGGCGAGCCACCGCTGAGGTTTCGGCGCCAGAACTCATCCGACGCCCCAGAGTCAACGTTGGCAAGGTGGTTGATGAACTGGTTGAAACTCGGCCCTGGTGGAACTGACTTGCCACGATAAAGTGTTTCCACGACCGAAAGCAGCTTGGACGCGCTGAAGCCATCGTACAGCGAGTGGTGCGAGATCCACACAAACTTTCGCGATCGGGTGGAGATGGCGTAGTGAGAAAGCGCCTGACCATATTGAACCTGGGACAGGCCGTATTGGGCGAGATAGGCGTTTACAGACCCGTTGATTTCGCCCCAGGCGAGTGGCTCCTTGAGAACCACTTGCAGCGACTCCAACTGGGGACCCAGGACGATTCTGGTCCTCAAGATGGGGAACAGATCTACCGCTCTGTCCCACGCCTGCTTGAATGAGTTGAGGTCAACCGACTTGGGAAGCGTGAATACCCTGATTGCGGTGTAAGCACCAGGTACGCGTGTCGAGATTGCCATCAGCCCTTCTTGAAGAGGGGTGCAAGGGTAGATGTCCTGGATAACATCTGTCGAAACACCGCACTCCTCCGCGGCGTGGGTAATCAACATCTCCTTCTCGTTGATGAGGGAGAACGGTGCAACTTCTTCGACAGTCATCTCCTCTTGTGTCAATCGCTCGGCCATCTGATAGAGGAGTGGGTTGCCGAAAATATCCGAAACGGTCAGGGTCTTCCCCTCGCGGCGGGCTGCGGAGCTGAGCGTTATCGCTCGGATGGAGTCACCTCCCTTCTGCAGGAAATTGTCGTTCGCGTGGATTGATTCTTGAGGGAGAACAAGGACTTCGGCCCAGAGTGCCCTCAGCTGGATCTCGGCGGCCGTGGTGCACGCGGTGTCGTGGGTGCCATCATCAGCGGCGGTGTCAGTAAGGCGGTACACCTCAAGCTGATCGGGGGTCAGCTGGGCACCGACTTGTCTGAGGGTCTTGCGATCCTTCTTGCCAGTCTGGGTGAGCGGCATTTCCTTGAGGACCACAAACCACGACGGGACCATGTAAGGCTGGAGTACGTTTTGGAGAGCACGACGCAGTCCGACCAGCCGCTGCTTGTCTTCAACTGAAGGCTTAATGGCCAGCTGAGAAGCCTTTTGATCATGTTCACCGGGTCCGAGGTAGATAAATGCCGCGAGGCTTGGCTTAGCATCATCACCGCCCTCGTACACTCGCTCCACGATGACGGAATCAACCGGGAACCCATTCGCGACAATGTGGTGCTCAACCTCGCCGCACTCGATCCTGCGACCGTGGATCTTGACCTGAGTATCCTTGCGACCCACAATAAACAAGGAACCGTCGGATTCGTAACGGACGAGGTCACCTGTCCTGTACATGCGCATGCCGTGGATGCCGAGCTGAGTAGCAAACTCGGGGTTTTCGATGTACGACTGAGCCGTCGTGGAAGCGTTGTTGTGATAGCCGCGAGTAACAATGGGACCCTCTATGCAGAGTTCCCCGGTGCATCCAATGGACACGAGGCGGTTGTGGTTGTCCTTGTCGGTAATCCAAGTACGGCAGCCTAGACCCATGCCAATGTTTTGAGGAGAAACACTGGGGGTCAGGTTGCTCATGGTGGTTAGAACGCTGCACTCGGCAGGACCATAAGACTAGGGGAGTTAGCTTAGCTTGAAAATGTTCCCGGTTCGAGTTCCTTACATTCATCAGGGACAGACGGCGACTCCATCGCTCGTGGAGGTCGGACCGGATGGTCTCACCGCCGAGCGATAGATGCTTGAGCGTGGGGACCTCATCTGGTCTGAGAATTGCCGCAGCAGTAGGCACCATGGTCGCCCAGTTGACGTTGTACTTGTTGATGGCCCCTGCAAGGTCGCTGAGCTTCTCCTCCTCTGACGGGATGCAGACACAGCCGCCTCTCATGAGGGTGGCAAAGGTGTCAAAGTTCGAAATGTCAAACCAAGGAGCCGCAAACTGGAGGACGCGAGAGTTCTCTCCTAGTCCGAGCTGAGGGCCTTGGTAGTGCTGCATGGAGCTGAATCCGCGGTGCTCAACAACCACAGCCTTGGGTTTCCCGGTAGAGCCAGAGGTGAAGACGACAAAGGCTGCGTTGTCTGGACGTGCGGGGGACCTGAGTGTCTCTGACGAGGCAGGGAATTGCTTGATGGCGTACTCATCCACGACAACGACGTTCTGAACGACATCCGTGAAAAGAGGGGCATTCTGAGGCGAACAGACGACAATGGTAGCGTCGAGGTCCTCCAGTGCATCCTTCATCATGGAGCTGGGCATGGAAGGGTTCAAGTGGGTGTATGCGCCACTTGCCTTCAACACAGACAGCATGGCAACGACACTCCATTTGGACTTTTCGAAGCAAAGCCCGACCTTGACCTCCGGTCCAACGCCCAAACCTTGGAGATGAACCGCAAGGCTGCAGCTAGCGTGATCAAGTTCCTGGTACGTCAAGTCTCCGTCCCAGCCACATATGGCCTGGGAAGTGGGTCGTTTTTCGGTGCGAGCGGCAACGACGTGGTGGATGCAAGCCGTGACCGTTTCTGGAAGTGGCCCGTTCCAGGACATAATCTCGTCAACGTCGCCAGTGTTGATAGTGTTGATCTCGCCAAGCGTCGCAAGGGGATTGATGCACATTTTCTGAATTGTAGAGTCGTATTGACGCAGGATCCGCTGCATTTGCTTCATCGAAATGCTTGATTGGTCGTACTTGGCCTCGATGTCGACGGTGCCGTCGTCGCTGGTGTGGCATGATATAACCAGAGGGTAACTGTCAAAGTCATCAAGCTCTCGTGGGACAACCTGCATGCCCTTGAGACACGCCTCCTCCTTATCTGCACTCGAGGGCTGTATGACGAGCAGATTGGCGATACTATCAACTGCAGCCCGCGCCGTGTCTCCCATTTGTCTGATATTCTGCAGCCCGGCTTGCTCGAAAAGCATGGTGTTGGTGGCCTCTCTATGCACCTCGGTAAGGAGATGCGACACCGTCGTGTCCTCGCCGCCGAGCCGAATCCTGACAGGGACGGTAGTAATGGTTGGCCCGTTGATGGTCGAGATTCCGGGTACAGGCGCGGTGCGTCCAGCAAGGGTCGCCGCGAAGACCACGTCGTCGGTGTCGCTGTACTTGGCGATCACTGCCGCCCACGCCGTACGAAGAATGGTCGATATCGGAATAGTGACATCCGTGGAGATGCTGCTGACCTTGGCCGAAAGGCAAGTTTTGAGGGTGTCATGGGACTTGGCCGAGTAGCCGACCGGAACAGTAGGGAAGCTCGTGGGCACCCCCTTGTCTTCCGCAAACTGAGACTCCCAGAAGGCGGTTTGCTCGGCGGAATCGATCTGACCAAGATACCGGATAAACTCCTTGTACGGAACTGACTCGGGAAGAGAGGTGGAATCGGCAAGGGCGCCGCGGACTTGATCGAAGGTAATGCCGGCGCTCCATCCATCGTAGACGGCATGGTGAGCCGACCAGATGAAGTACCGGTCCTCGGAGTTATGGAGCAGGGCAAGTCGCAAAAGCGGAGCGCCATAAGCGACTGGAGTCTTCAAGTCTTCGTCGAGGTACTTGCTGAGGTCTCCCTCTACCTCGGTCCACACCAGACCCGAGTTCACGACGGCTTGAAGCGTGCCAGCACCCTTGATGTTGACAATCCGTGTGCGAAGAATGGCCTCGGACTTAGCGACGTTTTCCCATGCCTTCTTAAAGTGGGAAATGTCGAAGCTAGAGTCAGTTATGCGGAAGACCTTCTGGGCCTTGTAAGCTCCTCCGCCCAGACGAGTGGAGAGAGCCATCAGGCCTTCTTGTAGGGCTGTGCAAGGGTAAATGTCAAAGATGTCGCTGCTCAGTACGTCACACTGCTCTGCCACCTCGGCCTTGACATCTTCAAGTGACTGAGATGACAATTCGGCAAGCAGATCGAACGGTTTTGAGGCTGGGCCCGCATTGTTGAAACTGTCATCAAGTCCGGTGACGAGGGTAAGAGCCATGTCTGACAGCCGTGATGCCTTGAAGATGTCGGGCACATTGATGGTCATGTTGCGCACTCGGGCGGCCGCGACGAGCTTCATGGCAGTAAACGAGTCTCCGCCGCTGTAGAAAAAGTCGTCGTTCACACCAATTCTCTCGATCGGCCTGTTTAGAACTTCACTCCAGAGCGTCTGGAGTACCGACTCAGCCTCGGTCTCGGGTGCCTTCTTCTCCATGTCCTGGAGCGAGTAACGCGCGATTTGGTCGGGGGAGAGGCTGGAGATCTCGTGGCGGATCCGGCGGCGGTCTAGTTTGCTGTTTCGGGTGGTGGAGATTTCGGAGACCGGGACGTACATGGACGGAATCATGTATTTCGGCAGGCGGCTTTGCAGGGCACTCCGCAGTGCGGCGTGCTCAGCCAGGCGCTGGTCACTGATACCGAGGATGAAGGATCCTGGAGCCACCGGGAAGGAGGACTCCCCCAGCTCGCTGTACCGGAGCAATGCAACGAGTGTTAGGTTCTTAGAGTGGGGGTCTAGTGGCAGCCCGTCAATAATCACCGTCGCCCTTTTGCCGAGCTGGGACTGAACTTGGTGGTTGATCTCGTGGAGATCCACGCGTTGGCCATTGACCTTGATCATCGTGTCCCGGCGCCCGATGATAGTCAAAGTGCCGTCAGTGTTAAACCGGCATATGTCTCCAGTCCTGTAGAACCGACGGCCCAGGCCAGGAGTCATAGCCTGGGCCCATTGAGGGTTGTGAACGAAGGCATTTGCTGTGGCTCCAGGGTTGTTCAGATAACCTCTTGCGAGCTGCGGACCCTCGAGGAGAAGCTCGCCGGCGGCTCCAAGGGGCGCCAGGTTGTTGTGGTCGTTCATATCCACAATCCATGCTCGAGCACCGTAGGGTCGACCGATGTTGGAATGGCTCGACTTGAGCGTCAGTATATCACTGACGGTAACCGAGACAGAAACTTCCGCCGGGCCATAGCCTGTAGACAGTATTAGAACCAGGATATATCATCGAGTGGGATAGGCTCTATCGTAATTCACTCACCGTTCACTAAGTCGACCGCTCCGGCCCAAGTCTCCAGGACTTCCCTATCCATGGCCTCACCGCCACTACTGACAAATTTCAGTGTGGGAACCTGCTCGGGCCGTAATAGCTTCAGAACCGTAGCAGTGAGAGCGGCCCAATTGGCACCCATCCGCCGTATGGCACCGCCTGGATCGTTCATTCTTTCAGCATCTGATGGTATACAGACACAACCTCCTCGCTGTAATGTGACGAGGATGTCATGGTTCGAGACATCATAGGGATAGGCCGAAAACTGGAAGACGCGAGTGTCTCGATTCATCTTAAACGGAGGGCCCAGCAGGTCGGTCATGCTCGTCATAGATGAATGCTCGATAGCGATTGTCTTGGGCTTGGCGGTCGTGCCCGAGGTAAAGACTACGCACGAGAGGTTATACGGTCGCAACTCGGGGCACGGGAGACCATCTTTGGCGGGCAGGTTGCTAACAAACTTCTTGTCAATGACGATCTCCTTCACGTTTTGCATGCCGCTGACGAGTCCGGATGTCTCGGGACTGACACAGACGATTGTTGCCTTGACATCGGCGACAAGAGTCTCAAGCCGCTGGCGCGGGTGGGCTGGATCCAGGCCGACAAAGGCACCTCCTGCTTTGAGAATGGAGATGATGGTGATTGCAGCCCAGGCAGACTTATGGAACAGGTGGGGAACGATAATCTCTGGGCCAACACCCAGACTCCGGAGATAGTGTGCAAGACGGCTTGTGACATCGCTAAGCTGAGCGTAAGACCAGGACCCCTCCCACGAGCAGATGGCTTCCGCGTCCGGATGTGTGTGGGCATTCTTCTCAATGTCGGTAAACACGAGACGGTCGGAGCTCGGGAGTGGCTCGCCGTTTCCGTTGAACTCCAGCATCTTTGCCGTGTGGAATGGGCTGGCTAGCGCAGCTGTTGCTACCTCTATGTCGGGGTGGCGGACAATAGTACAGATAGTTTGGTCCAGCGTACTAGCGATGTACCGGACTTGTTCTTGAGTGAGGTGGTCCGTCCAGAACTGCATTGAGACGGAAAGCGCGTCCTTGAGGATTCCGATGTCGACGCTCAAAGCATACTCGGTCGGGTCGTGAGCGTGGAGAGTCTTGATTGCAATGCCCAATCCATTTAGCCCGGGAACGTCCTCGTCGCGGTGAAAGGAGAGGATAGTGTTGAACAGGGTATCATTTCCGAGATTGGCAGAGCGCTGGATGTTGGCGAGGCCGCAATACTGGTGCGACAGACTTTTTACAAAGTCCTCGGCGGCTCTTTGCAGTACGTCTGACAACTTTCCCTCGGACAGGTCGAGACTGCATACCAGCATGGTGATGAAGGCGCCGACGCCATTCTCGATACCAGGCAAATCAGCATCCCGGCCAGATGACAGGTATCCGAAGCAGACTTTGGGCGACTCGGTGTACACCTTGAGAACCATTGCCCACGCCACCTGGAAGAGGCTGAGCGGGGTAATGTTGGATCGTTCACAGAATGCTTTTACATCCTCTGGTGAGAGACTAAGGCTGACATCGAACTGTCCAACAGTCTTGTTATCCACGGGTCCTTCTAGCGGCGCGAGAGCCGGGAAGAGGCAAGGCGCTTGGCCTTCGAGGTATTGGCTCCAAAAGTCAATTGCCACAGACTCCGACCTACTCTGGATGTAGGCAATGTACTCGCTGAATTTGAAGCGGTACTGCGCCGTCATACCACCTTCGTAAGCCAGGGAAAGGTCCCGGACAATGTTGGCGACGGAGCTGCCATCGACGATTGCGTGGTTGATCTCAAGCTGGCAAATCAACTTGTCAGTTGCCACGCGGCAAATGGTCAGACGGTGAGGCGGGTGCTGGCTGTGGAACGACAGTGCCTTCTGGCTCTGGAAAATGCTAGCCGTGTCTTGCTCATCGCAGTCCACGATTGTTATCATCGGAACTGCAGACTTGAGAACGAGCTGATCAAAGAGGCCGTCTTCGCCTGCGCTCTTGACGAAGACGGTGCGAAGCGAAGAGTGCCATTGAACCACCTGGGACCAGGCCTTGGAAACACGCTCCGCGTCGATAAAGTTCCTCGAACCGCATGGAACCATCTCCATCTGATGGCGGTACTCGTAGACGCCGTCCCCGGATACGCTCTGGCTGAGGAGGAGGCCATGTTGCATAGGCGAGCAAGGGTAGATCTCTTCGATGTTGTCCAGATCGTCAAAGCCGGCTTGGGGAAGTTGGAGTCTAAGCAGGGTCTCCAGGCTATCGTATGTCATGGACAGAAGGGGGAAGTCGGACAGGGTGAAGTCGACAGGCGCCGTGAGCATGTCCACGATGAGACTCTCCAGTGTCTGCTTTGCAGTGGCAATCCAAGCTCGGATTCGCTCCTGGTGCTTCATACGCTTGTTGTAAGAGAAGGTGTGCTGCAACTCGCCATCGATGACCTCGGCCGTGATTTCAATCAAGGACAACCTGTCGACATTTCTTCCGACATCGTCAGACTGCGGAAGGAATGAAGGGCGCGGTTCCTGCCGCACTATAGCATCGGGTCTGTCAAGAGCCTGAAACTGGCCGAGATAATCAAAGGAAATCTCCACGGAGTCGTGATCCCGGAACTTGTCGGCCGCACGCTCGTTGTGGAATCGGGACGCAAAATACGGCCGACCGTTGTCTGGCACGCGGTGGCGAACGTCCTTGACCTTCTTTACCATACTGATAATGTCATCGGAAGAGCTCGCATCAATGGCCAGCGGGTACATGGTTGTGAACCACCCCACCGTTCCGGACACATCCAGCTCGGGATCCCATGGTTCTCGGCCGTGACCCTCGCGGAAAATGGCGGGTAGTTGCCTGTCGTTGAAGACCTGGCCGAAGGAATGGAACAGGGCAGCCAACAGGAAGTCCAAGATTTCGGTGCGCAGCGCCCTGTGTGCTTCGCCCCCCAACAGCAGCGCGGTCGACTCCCTGCTCAGCTTAAAAGTATTCTCGGTGGTCTCCGACAGAGGGTTTGGCTTCATATCCATGTCCCAGTAGGCAAAGTCCGAATGCGGGATGTCAAAGGGTAGCGTCTTGGTAGGGTCTCCGTGCTCCGCCGCATGCTCCGATTGCAAGTTGATCCAGTTCTGGAAAGGGAATGGGCGTTCGTCTCCGAGAGAGCCCGCGGTGAAGAAAGTCTCTAGGTCGCGGAGGATAATTCTCCACGAGACCCAGTCAATGATGGCGTGGTGGGCAACCAAAAAAAGATATTGCTGGTCCTCGAGCTCGAGAAGATCAGCTGAAAACACAGGTCCACTTAATCCCAGAGTGCGCTGGGAAAGCATGCCAACGGATCCGACATCTTCGATTGACCGAAGGACGTGGCACTTGTAGCGATACGACCCTTCGGCTCGAGAAAGGACTTTTTGCGACCAGCCGTCCTGGTCGACCGAAAACCGCGTCCTGAGCATAGAGTGCTGCGAGACTACGGCGTTTAGTCCGTCCTTGATGACCGAGCGAGGGAGAGACTTGGTAAGGCGGATGAAGAAACTCTGGTTGAAGTGGACTTCTGGGAGTTCCTCGTGGATCGAGCGCATTTTGCTGGCGTACATGCGCTGGATGGGAGACAGCTGGAAGGGATGGTCGAACCTTTCCTCGTGGTCGAAGACGGATTTCGTGACCTTGCGGGCGCAAAGAGCAAGTTCGGGAATGGTCTTGCTCCGCAGGATATCCTTCACGGTAACCGAGATTCCGGCGCTCCGGCACTGGGCCATGACTTGCATGGCAGTAATGCTGTCGCCACCGAGACCGAGGAAGGACTTGTCGAGGGGAATGAGGTCAGCGGATATATTTAGAACGCGGCTGTAAATGCCACGAAGCGCCTTCTCATCCGAAGACAGTTGGGCGCCCCCGGAAGAAGAATCGCCCAGGCCAATCAGTCCGCGGTATAAGTCCTCGTCCATGTCTGCAATCCACCTCTGGACGTGCTTGCGGTCCAGCTTAGCGGATGCTAGAAGTGGCCAGGCCTCGATAACTATCCACAATGAAGGAATCATGTACTCTGGTACACACTCGGCGAGGTGACGGCGAACAGCATCTGTTTGTGCAACCGCATCATGGCTGGTGACAATGTCGATCGGGGCATTCGTAAGGCCGGGCTTGGCTTCCTTGGAGAATTCTCGCAGTGAGAGAACGGCGATGAGTTTGTCTTTGCACGGCCCCGACTTCTGCAGACTGACGGCAACATGCTTGACATGCTTATGCTTGGAGATGTTGTGCTCAACTTCGCCAAGCTCGATTCTCAAGCCGCGGAGTTTGACCTGTGAGGGGATGATTCGTTAGCAGCTACGGCTTGTTGTTTTAAACTAGTGCATTGCGGCACGGATGCATACCTGAGTGTCCTTTCGGCCGATGAAATGGATTGTACCATCAGCATTGAACTTTGCCAGATCGCCCGTCTTGTAAAACCGCATGAAACCTGCTGGCCCCTTGGCCCAGTCTCGTGCCCAGACTGGATTCTCGATGAAGTGCTGAGATGTCTGCTCAGGGTTGTTCAAGTATCCGCGAGCGAGGATTGGTCCCGAAATTAGGAGCTCGCCGACGGCACCAATCGGTACAAGTTTATCGTGATCGTCTGGCTGGACCATCCACGCCAGACCGCCAATACTCCGTCCAATGTCGGCAGGGTCACTATCAGGGGTAAGATGGGGGTCCCCGGCTGCGGCGATGGAGCACTCGGATGGGCCGTATCCTATGTCGCTCTGTTATCAGCGTCTCAAGGCTCTGATTGACGATTGCGCACATTTATCATACCGTTGATGAGCTGGAGATGCCCTGCCCACGTTTCAATGTCTGCTTTGTGGAGCTTCTCACCACCCAGAATCAACGTCTTGAGACTTGGGACCTCGTACGGCTTGACTAGCTTCACTAGCGAAGGCGTGAGGAATGCCCATGTGATCTGGTAGTTGTTGATAATGGAAGCAAGGCCCTGTGTCATCGCCGCGCTGTCTGGGGTACAAACGCATGCACCGGAGATCAACGACGTAAGAATCTCCAGAACACTGACGTCGAAGCTGTAGGATGCAAGCTGCATGACGCGACTCCCCGGACCGAGGTTTGACTTTGAGGCGTGCTGTAGAGCTCCAGAAAGGAACGCCTTGTGTGTGATAAGGCATCCCTTGGGCCTTCCGGTAGTTCCCGAGGTGAAGACAACGTAAAGGAGGTTGTCAGGACTGACCCCCGTCCTGGGTGATGCACCATATTCACGGAGGCAGTCAACCAACTTATTGTCGATGACGAGGGGCCGTACACCCATGCTCTCCCATGATGCGGCGTGACTAGAATTTGTGAGGATGTAGTCACTGTTCACCTGGTTCATGATCTCCCGGCGTCGGTTCTCGGGGTTTGCCGGGTCAATGAAAACCATGGCACCTCCAGCCTTGATGACGGCAAGCAGGGCGGCGATGGCCCAGCACGACTTGTCGAAGCAGAGCGGAACCATCATCTCTGGGCCGACCCCTTGCGCGATGAGATGGTGCGCAAGTTGGGTGGAGATGCGGTCGAGGGAGGCGTACGTGAAGGACCCGTCCCAGGCCTCAATTGCGATGGCGTTGGGCTGCGACGAGACTTGACGTTGGAATAGCACATGCGCGAGGTGGTTGATGGACTCGGGCGCTTGGGCATTATTCCAGGCCCAGAGCTAGTGGATTGGCACATTTTGTTAGTCGCGCATGAACTGGAATGCTGTCGGCTGTTACACCTAGGAGATTGTTTGTTCCAGTGAAGGGTCAGGTCGGTACACATACCTCTGCCTTATCGTGGTCGCTGACAATATCCACCGAGTCCAGCGTCTCGTCAGTGCTGAACAACACCAAGTCCATGACATGAGCGAAAGCAGCGGCCAATCTCTCGGCTTGCTTCCGGTCAATCACGGCATGTGCAAAATGTACGGCACATTCCAGTGCCGTCTCGGGGAGATTGCACACCAGCGCCGTGAAGTGAGCACCTTCCAGTACCGACTCGGTACAACACGGGTCACCCTTCTGGTAGACGGTAACCGTGTTGAGGAAGGGGGAACGCTGTGAGAGGAAAGAGTGGTCAGTGTTCGTGGTGGGTCCACTTACCTGCGTCGTGCTACTGTGTACACGATGTAGCACCGAAGACATCTTGGACGACCAGTCGACCGATGCCTCACAATTATACCACACATGAGTTTCATCAGTGCGATTTTGACACCTGAATGAGATGTTCTCTTCCGAGGTATACTCCCACAGCACAATGGCCCAAACGGCATTTACAGTAGTTATGGGGTCAAGGCCTTTGCCTCGACAGAAGCTGTACACATGGCCCATGGGCCAGGTCCGGGGCGAGCGACAAGTGCTGTAGTCCATGATGTAAGGTGTAAGGGGTCAAGTGTTGGTATAGAATAGGCGGAAAGAGTGATCAGAGTGGGATGAAAGCGGACAGATGGGGTATAGGCGATAGGATGAAAAGGGACTTCTTCTACAAGAAGGTAGAATTATAGCGTAGAATGTTAATTTGGAGATGGAGGGTAAGCTTGGTTGGAGTGGAGGGCGTCTTATTATCTTCGCGAAGTAGCAGGGGGCATAAAAGAGGCTGGGTGATTTGAGCTAGGCACACTGGTTCCGGAACCACACATTATAGCCATCTTTTCCACTTCTATCATCATTGTGGCTGTCTCGCGATGGCGGGTGATCCAGTCTCATCGTGATGCGCTAAATATAGACAACATGCGTGCTTAGCGAGCATGACGGGTAAGGATATCAGCGCAGCTAGTCGAATTTGGGATGTGCGGCTTAGTGGGGGCTCTGAAGGATTTTGGATGCTACTCAGCGCTGTCAGGTCCTCGGACGAATTGGGCGGCGGCGCTTAACGAATCGCCTTGCCGATGAAGATCGTGCTCGCGTGGGGCTCAACTGCGCCTCGCGGGCCGACAAGCGCTGCCCCGCGCACTGCAACGCTGTTTCGCCTGTCCCGCATGTTCTTCAAGAGTATTCCCTGGAACACGAGCTCAGCCGGCCCCCATTTTTCACGCGGGAGCGGCCGAAGTTTCCACAAAAAACTAGTAAGGAAGGAAGCTATAGGTGATATCCTGATCCACTTCGCGTCCCCACGATCATCGCGAAGCACCTTCCGACGCTAGTGTTTCTTGACAGCCACTTGGCCGTAGGATTGCATCGCATCGCCTCCCAAGACCGATGCTGAGTGGGGCGGACAGCTTGACAGCTTCCATTGGGATGCGAGCTTCACCTTCTTTAATGGACGATGGTCCGTCACCTCATCATGCTCACCTAACCTCATTCCTCGCGTTATACCCACTACAGACTATGTCCATAATAAATCAAGCAAACAACATGCATCGCGCTTCTTCCATGGATATTTCTTCATCACCTGCAACCTCGGCGTCGGAGATGAGCGGTGCAAGCCAACCCGCCAACCAAAAGAAGTCGGGCCGTCCGCCTAACGCTGACTACATCAAATTGATGAGGCCCGATGAAGATTGGAGGACGGTGGCCGATACCGCCGAGCGGAGGAGAATCCAGAACCGCCTCGCGCAAAGGGCGTACCGTATGTAACCCAAAGGGTGGCACTCCGTGTGCATGCGGTCATATAAGCTTTTAAACTAATTCAATCTCCAGGTCGGAATCTCCGCGAAAAGAATTCGGAGGTTGAAAGGCTCAAGAAGCAGCTCCAGAAACTGAAGGGAGGGGAATCCCGCGACAGGGCCTCGTCATCATCATCGGTGCACTCCGACATTATTGGCTCGGACTCTCGCAAAGGCGCGGATAGCGTCACGTCGGGCTCACCAGAGGCGCCTGAATTGCCCTGCTACAATCTCTCCGCAGATGCGAAGAATGCAGATGCGTCCGAGGATGTGGATCTCATGATCTTCCGCCTCGGTAGCGACCTGGACGACTCCGGCTCGAATTCGCCCGGGATGCAATTCAGCATCGAGGGCATGGATCTAGAGGGACCAAGATCTAGCGGGAGCTCACTACACGACGGCGTTATACCAGATGCACTCGGTCTCGAATATTCAACCGCATGCGCACAAGAGCCAGGAAGCGCTGCGCCTGGCTACACTTGTCACACTCGCGCGAGTTCATTCGGAACGTCGGAACCGGAGCTATATACGTCATACCTAGGGCCAACCTTCCCTGTGGAGATGCAAGGTCACACCAACTTTTCTGTGCCCGGCCCGATGGGCGAGAGCTTCCAGATCGCGTATGCAGACCCCACTGCATCCTCCTTCGGGCATCTGCCCCGCATGGGCTCCCCACTCGCGGACCCCGCGTCGTCCCTCGAAATGTTTGGTGCCGACGCCCAAAACGGGGACGCGGAGCAACAATGGTCTCCAGAATCGAACGCGTCTCTCCTCCATTTCGCAGTGGCCGGCGGCAACATTGAGACATTGAGACTTTTGCTCAAGTACAAGCCTCATCTGATAGGGGTACGCGACGTGGATGGTTATACTCCGATCCAGCGCGCCATCATGGTCAGACGTACAGACATGGTGGCACTCTTTCTAGAACACGGGGACGTCTTTTCATAGCGGTGATGTGGGCAGCGGTGTGCGTGGAGTTCCGGAAGACATACGTCGTAAGGCTTGAGAAATGATTGGTCTTTGGGGAATGGTAGCAAGGCGTTTCGTGTTAGAATCTGTTTTACCTCGAATTATCTATATATCGCATCTAAATAAATCACTGCCCTTACACAGACATGACCATTGTGATACCAACCTAAAAACTCACGAAGCTCTGCGACATGACGAAGCCAGGGGCACACCATATAATACAGAAATGTACATATTAGATGGGATCTTGAAACACTCGAAACCGGGCCCAAAAGGAAGTGTGATGTAGCCGGCTTGAGCGTCGGCTTCGATTTGTCTTGATTATACTCTAACCACTATACACGCAGGCCCGACCGTGTCTTTTCCGCATCGGCCTTTACATAGATCATGGCATTGCACGGATGGTCATTGGGAGCCAAGTACGAGCCTGCCGTTTGCGTCAACAAGCTTCACTATCCCCTATTGACATGGCAGGTACCGAACAGGATGGGAACGTCATTGTTCGGCAGTCTCATGTCAAGTACGCACTGAACCAACATTCGCGCAGGGATCTCCCGTGTCCTCGGGCGAAGCTCGGGCCTCGTTATGACCTATCCCCGAACCAACATATTGACGCTAGGCAGAATCGAGGCGGGACGCACCGACAGCCCTGTCTGCGTAATCTCCGATACTCTTCCCGATGCTTTGTGCTTGGCGCGATAGTTCTAACTCTCAGCCTTGTCGAAATCGGGCCAAATGAATGCGGGGGGGCCGCGCTACGGCACCGACTTATGCAAGGTGCTACCCGAGTGCTAATTTTGACACGGGTGTAACCTCGCTGGCCCTGCTTATCTGCAGATTCGGTGGGGCACTTGAGGCGCAGCAGGATTCTCACTGCGCCAATTCCTACTTAGTGTGCCCCGCCGGGAAGGAATGTGCCGGAGGATGTGACGAGCTGCCGCTGAAACGCCAAACACACGTTTGTCGCCGCTGGTAGTCAGGGGTATCATTGGTGCAGTTCCTGGAAGGATTTGCCGACCCCGACCAACGGCCCCCAACGTATCCTTAATCATAAATACATTTTCTTTTGGCTGCGGTTCTGACATCCGGTTGGGGTGCTCACGTCAGGTAATTTCCTTACTACACAGCTTATAATATGATGTGTAAAATACAGCGATCTGATTCGCCAACGTAATCCAATATTTGGGCACGGGATGCGCACCACAGCGTATTATATCCTCTTGGTCCTCCCAGCCAATGTAGCCCTTCGGCTCTTGTTGTATTCCCCTTCAATTACATCCCCGGGCCAGACATCTCTATTCTTTTAACATCTTCACCTTTAGGCTCCCATGTCCGTTAACTTCTCTTTGGCTACATCGCTCAAGCGTCTGTCTTTCTACCCCCAAAACCATGGTGGATCTTTCATATTTGCCTGAGCCATTGCGCGACCCCAACAACTGCCAGACAGTCCTCATTGACGGCTTTCCATACTCGTACGGCTATCGGCCGAGCTTGATTGCCGGCATCATATTCTGTGTCCTCTTCGGCCTTGCCTTCTTGGGACATGGCTTCCAGTCAATCCGCCTGCGACGATGGACGTCGATTATCCTTACCGTTGGAGCGCTGAGTTCGTCGCCCTTGACCTCTCCCAACCCCCATTGATGCCATAAGTACAGCACTTAACTCGCAACCGCGTTTCGCAGCCGAGTTAATCGGATGGGGCGGCCGCACCTGGTCCGCCAAGTGCCCCTACAACCAGAATGCATACCTCATGCAAATAACGACCCTTATTATTGCGCCCGTCTTCTTTACCGCTGCTCTTTACATCGTGCTGGGAAATCTCATCAACATTCTGGGCAGAGAGTCGAGTCTGTTGTCGGCAAGGATGTACACGATCATATTTTTGACGTGCGATGTCATTTCCCTCGTTGTCCAGGTTTGATCGCCCGATAACCTAAGTAGTTGCCGTCATCTTTGTGAGAAACTAACGTTGAAGCAAACTAGGCTGTCGGCGGCGCTATGGCCTCCATGGCCTCGGGTGAACGAAAGGACCCACAGACCGGGACGAACGTGATGATCGCCGGTGTCATCTTCCAACTCGTGGCCATGAGCATCTTTACTTGTCTCTCAGTCGATTTCATTCGACGAGCCTCAAAGATGTATATGCCGAGAGAGTACAACATTGCGCTCGTTGCCATGTTCATCTCCCTTGCCGCCATCTACGCCCGTAACATCTTTAGGGCTGTTGAATTGATTGAGGGCTGGACCGGTCATCTGATGACGCACGAGAAGTACTTCATCGGCCTGGATGGCGCACTGATGGTGGTTGCTGTTGGCACCTTCTTGGCGTTCGACCCAGCTACGCTTGTGCCCAAGCAGAACAAGCTTTCGAGGTCGAGCTCTATGGAACAGAAACCCCCCATGGCGTTTTAATTCGGCAATAGTAACTGATCTTATCCTTGGGTGGAATAATCAGCATAGGCCAGACAGTGAAAACCCCAATCGGCGGCATGGAAGTAGGGCGGGAAGTTATCGCAGCGGACGGCATAGATTTACACGGGTATTGCTTCCTCTACGTAGTTTAGTGGCAATAAAGCTTGAAACAACCTCCAGACTGCTTTAGACTATCGTTACATATGCTATTGGGGCACCGGCTAAATGGCAAGGGCTGTGATGAAACTGAGGTCGCGAGCACCACGCACATATCGAGCTCACGATTTTGCAAAGACAGCAAGTCAAAGTCCCGCCTACAGCCTTGACTAATGGCATGCGCATCCAACATGGTATCTACAAGAGGCTTTCCTGGTTCAGAAGATTGCGCGCTATCATCCTAAACTACAAAAGGCCGAATGCATAGCCCGGCCCGTGAAGGATGCTGATTCGTTCAAATATACAATCAGAGATTCAAACGGGTATACCGAGTACATTGTTAGATGTTTGCGGATGGCCAGAGTAATCCCGGTCAAACTGAATGAAATCTGCCTTTTCCATAGAATAATGAAATGCGTAGGTGCTATCCGTTTCCTGACATGCAACAATGTACTATTTAGGCGACATTTATGGAGGGGGCTGTGCAGATGATATAATGTCGCTGTTTGTGAAATACAAGGTCAAATTCAACCGAGACTAAGGAAGCTGTTAACAAAGAAAAAGGAAATCACAAGTCTAGCAACAAAACATCAATCCTAGAAATCTTCATGTCTCTAAACCAACACATCGGGCCACCACCACGACTAATAACCCTCCCGCCTCGAGAACTGCAGCCAGGGTCCCTTCTTCTGACCAGCAATGTGATCATGGAGCTGGTACTCGTTCTCGCGGTGTCGGCCATACACACCATCCCTACTTCCCCGCCCAATTCGCCCGAGCTCGCCGTCTGCAAACTTGAAATCGCCGAGGAACAGCAATGTGGCGATGACAAGAGTTATCTCGGTATACGCCAAGCCCTTCCCAAGGCAACTCCTCGTGCCACTCGAAAAAGGGACAAAGGTAGCCCTCGCCCGGTCAATGCTCTCGCGGGAAGTGTGTGTCTCGAGCCATCTCTCAGGCTTGTAAGAGAAGGGGTCTGGAAAAGACACGGTATTGTGGTGGACTGAGTAGCTACCAACGCCGACTTCCATCCCAGCAGGCAGGAAGTGTCCGCCAACGGTGGTGCCCTCGGAGGCCACGACCTCGCGCACGAGTGCAGAGCCAACAGCAGGTGACATGCGGAGCGCCTCGTCGATGCAGGCACGAAGATAGGTGCACGGAGCTAGGTTACCACCCGTGATGTCACTGCGCGTTGACACATGGGCGCGCACTTCCTCGGCCGCCTTGGCGTACGCGGCGGGATTATCTGCGAGATAGAATAGAACCGAGGCAATGGTGCAAGCGGAAGTGTCGGAACCGGCGACAACGAGTGTTGTGCTCTCACTGGCAATTTCGTTAGGTCGGAATCCGGCACCGGTATCCGGATCCCTTGCCATTTCAAGCTTTGAGTATACGTCGGACGGCTTGTATGGAGTCGAAATTGTGTCGTTGCTGGTCTTGACCGTTTTACCGTAAATACCGCAGACATTTCCCTTGCTCAAGGCCATGCGGTCGCGCACAAGGCGCATGACAAAGTTGAGGAAGCGGTTCCTGGCATAAATGGCTTCCCGGAACAGATGTTTGTCCAGCCTCAGCCATGACAGACCGGGAAATTGGACGAGAGCCGCAATTCGAACGTTGGACTTCTCGATTACCTCAGGCATGTAGCGGAAACGCTCCGTTCCGAGAAGATCGTATTGCGCACCGAAGATGAGGTCGGCCATGATGTCAAATGAGAGGTAGTTACACCACTTTGACATGTCCATAGGCTCACTCCATTCACTATAAGTCTCTGGCAACATGGTCCGACAGAACTTGTCCACATGAAAGGCAATCCTTGGCTCGTATTCTCGCTGGGCTTGGCCGGAGAACCCTTGCGACATGATGCGGCGACGCCGCATGTGGTCTTTGCCGCCACGGTGGGTGAAGGTGTTGGCCACTTGGTGGCTCATAACGTCGTAATGCTTGCTCTTTAGGAATTTTGAGTGTGTCCTGACACCGTAGATGTCTTTGATGCCCTCAGGTGTATTGACAAGTAGCTGATTTGGGCCGTAGCGGACATAGTCGCCTAAGAATATGATGCGCGTCAGTAAATTGTGATGCAAGTTTGAGAGTTACTCTTGGCAACTAACCGTATTTCTCATGACATTTCCACATGTCAAGATGAATGTCGCCTTTCCATGCATGATAGGAGGCACGAGCAAATGTGAACTTGGAAAGAAGAGGGCCCGGATATTTCGCGAGAGGGTGGAAGAAGGCTAGGTACACTGCCTTTCCCAGTAGCTATGGGGGCAAATTTTGTCAATGCGTGATCGCTATGCCTCCATAGGGGAGTTTGTTTTGTCACTTACAAGTAGCAAAGCCGCGGTGACGGCTCCAACGAGGATCACGTACATTCTGTCGAGGCCTATGCGTGTTAAACAATGTTTAGTGATGTAGAAGACAAATTGCTGGCGCGTCTAGAGTAATTTTTTGGCTGCAATCTGGACCTCTTAAAGAAATTTTCCCAGTCGAAAGAGGATAGATATACACAAACTTTTACAGTAAGACTTTCTGGATTCCATCTTATCAACTACGCTGTAAGGGTAAGCCAGCCCATAACCATAAGCCAGGATCTTGACTTGGCTTGCTGAGTAAGAGGCTGTAACTTGGATTAGTGGTGCCATCTCCTGTCATATGTTGCCACAATGTGTGCCAGCGGAGCGTCATACTCGTGAGGAAACTCGAAGACAATAGAATCGTCGTGTAATGGACCGTCGTGTGCGCCTTACTACTCCTTGCCCGTCTGCCGTTGATTCGTTGGTGGCAGTCAGGCAATAGTAAGCGGGACAGCTCCGCCGCATGCGAAACACGCCATGTTCTTTTCGGAATAGTGCATGCAGGTATGCCGTATGGAGCTATTAATAGAATTCTGCAGCATTCCGTGACACCGCCGTTTTCATTCCTTTGATCACAAAGATGCTGGATGAGAACATTATCGGCTTTGCATCATAGGTTCGGGGTTACTAATAGGAGATTCTAAGAAACTTTAGCGACCCTTAGATGGCGTGTTTCCTTTGTTCGGAATCGAGATTGGATGAACCCATCATAATCAAGGTAAACCAAACAATCTATCCAGAAGTTCTTCTGAAGACACACCCCTACAGCATGCGGCTCTTCCGTTAGAGTAATTTGGGTTAATTAGTGAAATCCCCAAGGCTACAATGCCTTCAAAGTAGCCCGCCAACAACCCTACAATACTCCCCCAAGGCCAAAGTACTCTTACTCCGAAGCGATTTCCTCATCAATCACCAGGTCACCTATGCAGGACAAAGACTGAGGGTGAACGGCATCATGATAATAAAGGACACGGAATGCTTCTGATGTATCAGGTGTCATAAAATGGATTTGACGACGTAGTTTAAGAAAACAAAAGTCAAATTGTTACAAACACACAGAAAAGATCAACTAAGATACGCTTGACCAAAATCCAAGATCCAATCAGCCATCCATAAAACCCTTAATTCCAGAGGCCCCTTCTCAAACTCCGATAGACCCCCAGAGGGCCAACCAAGTACACCAGAGTCTTTAGCGAGGACATCGGACTCCAAGCACTATCTGAGGACGCTGTTTGCTCCCCTAGGCTGAAACTTGATGCAACATCTGAAACTGGAGTAGTGAATCCGGTGACCTCCCAGCACCAGCTTTCCTTGTCCTCACTTCTACCACGCTGGATGCTCGTCAAGACATTGGCCAGTCGCATGAGATTATCCGTGCCGCCAAAAACGTGCTTCTCTCCTGTGGCGAGCCGCTCAATTGACTTAATAGGAGTCGCAGCAGCAGCAGTGCCACAGGAGATGACCTCGTCAAGGTCCGAAAGCAAAGAGAAGGGAAGCTGAGACTGGTGTAAGTGATTTTCCTTTCCTCATGTTAAATCCGGAGGCTCTAAGGTCTGGCGCTTACCTGAGCCTTCTCAATGATCCAGCCCGCACTTTCAGCCAGCGTGATGAGGCTATCGCTCGTGGTGCTTTGAATTGCATTGGATGTATTGGGTACCACGAGAACATGCCTTCCGTCTGCGGAGATCTTGTGGCCCAGGAATCCACTAGTGGAGAACTCCTCGACGAGCGAATGGGTCGCGCTGTCAAGGTGAAGCACAATTCCGTATCCAAGCATCGCGGCCTTTCCAACATGCCTCCAAACCTAGCGCAGTGTGTAAGATACAGAACACAATCCCGTGTCATCCAGAAAAGCAGCAAGAATCGTCAGCGAAGAACTCACCGGTGAATAATTCCCGCCAATCTTGAAACTTCCTGTGCCTCGAGGAGCACAGCGGTCGAACTCATCGCAGACGACACCTGCAACAGGATCTACACCGTGCTGAGCCTTGGCAGGATGGACATAGACTGCGAGTATGACCTCATCACAGGTCCCCCACAGGCCCGTTGACGCGCCGAAGAGTACGGGCCGAATGTATAGGAAGGCGTCCGTTTCCGAGGGCGGGACGAACTCGGCATTTTCTGCCACGGCACGGCGCACGCATTCTAGGAATAGGTCCTCAGGCGGTGGTGGCAAACAAACCGCGGCGGCCGAGCGCTGCATGCGTGCGGCGTGGACCTGGGGCCGGAAGACGATGATTCTACCGTCCCCAGTACGAAATGCCTTGAGGCCCTCGTAGCACTGCTGCCCATAGTTCAAGCCGGGGCTGAGACCCGAGACAGAAATGTCGGTGCCGGCAACAATCGTTGGGGTGCTCCATTGGCCCGTACTTGCGCGGAAGCGGGTCTCGACATGGCCGTTCATGGAGAGGAGCTCTTTTGCTGACAGATTGGCCCAATCTACATCGTTGTTAGTTCCAAGGTCCCAACACGGGGAATTAATACACTGGGATGTTAGCATGTTCACCTATATCCTTCTTGGGAACCGGCGCTGCCATTGTGATGCTGCGGCTTGAAACCGGCGAAAGAGTGTGCTAAGCAAGTAGGTTACGGTGTCTTGCGGCGCGGGAAAGTACATTGGTGGGGGTCTGGTCCAATGCTGAGATCAATGGTTGAGAGTTGGAACACGAATGTGTGGTAATAATGTTTCTTTTGGAAGTGAAGTCGCGGGCTATTCAAGTAGCGACTCACCACGCTTATCTATAATGATGTTCAAAACACGGCGAAAGTCTGATATTACTACGAATTGATTTTCATGTTGGTATTTGGGTTGAAGTATCGTGCTTATTGCGCGCCTAATGCCGCAATAAGCAGGTCAGGAAATTGCCCATATGCCCTGTAGGCTTAGAATGCTGTTAGTCAATATTTCCCGGGGCGTACAAAGCTCACTGGCTGGTGGGGCGGTCAGAATCATCCTTACCAAGGCCGCATGATGCGACTGTCCGTTGTATTGTTCGCCCAAACCACACCTTCTGAATTGGGATCGGCGCTCAGCCACCGTAGGATTCGCACCCCGCTGACTACTTGCCCCCCAAAAGGGTGTAAGCCGAATCAGCACAAACCGTCATTCAATGCTGAAGAGACTAGGTATAAAGTTTAGTAAGACTGTGGTACAGTAAACACCGACATGAGTCGAGAGATACAAACAATAAACGTTGCTTCCATCTTGCCAAACAGTATAGGAGCCCGCCAGGTAATCATGCTCCGAGCGAGAATTTGCTTTTTACGACTTACACCAAGTTCTGAACGGCTAGTACTGCGATGGCGGCAGTTTCCACCAAGTGCGCAATCACGACGGTCGATGGATTCGGCCCTGCGTCAAAATGCGATGGTGTCTTTGATTTCACGTTAGTGTTTGAAGAATCAGTACTCACTATCGCTCCCGCGATTCTTGTGGTTGCCGTAATATGTGTCTTCTACTTGAAGGACCTCTTGGGAAGCACACGGAAGGTATCGTGGACATGGCATTTCAGGCTCAAGCAGGTAAGACCCTCCGATTAGTGCAAATAACACTGGAAGCTCCGTTCTGATTGCAGCTTAGATCTCATGGACACTGCTGGTTTTGACAAGCGGCGTTCACCTTGGCCACATTGCGAGTCCGACGACGGTTAAAACGAAAACATCAATACCCGCGAGCGCTTTTGCCCTTTCAACCCATGTCATCCTGGGGATAGTCTCCCACCTGGCTCATCTGCGCACCGTGAGACCTTTTTCACCGATTTTGCTCTTCCTGCTTTCGACCTTGATTTTCGACGTCGCACGATGCCGGACGCTATGGTCGGTCGAGTCCAGCCAGCAGGCCGCGGCTACAATCACCGCCACAGTGGCGTTCAAGGCAGTCCTACTTGTTATCGAATCCTTGGAGAAGCGGAGCATCCTGCTACCTCCGCACCGAGTGCTCCCACATGAATCCACCGCGGGCATCTTCAACGAATTGTTTTGCTGGTGGATGAACCCTCTTCTCCTCTTTGGGTATCGACGGACGCATTCGCTAGAGACGTTGTACGAAGTCGACCAGGACTTGTCAGCAGAGGGAAATATAGGATTATCTGAGCTGTGGGCTGCCTGTTGGTCTACCCGGAATATCAAGTTACGTCTCTTAGCTAACGCTTCGATGCTACATCAGGGAAATCGAAGGAGTCTCCTCATGCTCTGCTCATCGTCACCCTTATGCACAACAAACGGGCTATTGGAAAAGCTATCCTTCCACGGTTGTTCCAGACTGGATTTACCTTCGCTCAGCCGTTTCTCGTTCGACGAGTCATCACTTACATTCAGCGTACTGACGACTCCAACGACAGCGCCGTTGGAACCGGTTTGATATTTTCATATGCCGTCGTCTATATGGGTAGCGCCTTGGCTACTTCTCTAACGCAGCACTGGACCATCCGACTCGTTGCGCGCATGCGAGCTGGGCTCATCGGCCTAATCTACTCACGGACCCTTGAAATAGGCTCCCAAGCTGTGGACGAAGCGGACGCGATAACGCTCATGAATGCAGATGTTCAGAGGATCACGACTGGTTTCCAGTCATTTAGTATGTATTCTTTTCCGACGCATAACTACACGCGCAGGATCATTAACCTTGCACCTCCAAAGATGAGCTATGGGCATGCCCGGTGGAGATTGCTCTGTCCATATGGCTCCTTTCAGGTCAGCTACGGGTAGCATCGGTAGCGCCCGTTGTTATTACCATTGCCTTCACCGGTGGTGCTATAGCGGTGGCATCAAAAGCCGGTATTACGCAAAAGGCATGGTTGGATAAGATCCAGCTGCGGGTGGCAGTGACCGCATCGCTCCTGCGCGCAATGGACGCTGTTAAGATGACCGGTCTGACCGACGGCCTAAAGCGGAAGATAAACGCCCTTCGCGAGAATGAAGTGAATGCATCTTTTAGTTTCAGGGTTGTCCTCGTCAAGATCGTTGTTCTAACATTTGCCTCCACCGCCCTGACGCCAGTTGCATCATTTGCCATGTACATCCTTTTACAAAAGTATCGCCATTACGCAATACTGGATACGGCAAACGCTCTCACGACGCTCGCACTGCTGCAGCTCCTGCTGGCGCCTGTTTCCATCCTTATCGACGCGCTTGCTGGAATAATGGGCGCTGTTGGATGCTTTGAGCGAACCAGGAACTATCTCAACTCCGAGACAAGAGTGGACAACCGACTTCACGGACCCCCCCAGCATATATGGACCAATTACTCAGGCCGTCTGATGCGGTCGCTCTCATCAAGACGCCAGTCTACAGGAGAGCCCGACTGGACGTACTCACCGTACGCATTTGAAAACCCTACGCGCAGCCCATCAGTGGCCGAAGCCTACGAGCTGGGGTCCACTCCCACTCTGAGACGCCGAGGGGCAATCACGTCCCGCAGTCGCAGCTCAGTGGAAGTTCGCCAGGCATCAGCTAGCTGGAAACACAGGGCGGAGCCGACTCTCAAAGACTTGACTTTCAAGATTCCAGACGGGAAGTTGACCATGATAATCGGGCCCGTCGGAAGCGGCAAATCCACGTTGCTCCATACGCTTCTCGGGGAGACTCAAAGCCGTGGTGGATACATCCATGTTGCCTTTGAGGACGCAGCCTACTGCTCGCAGAGGCCCTGGATCTCGAACGACACAATCCGACAAAATATCATCGCCGGCTATGGCTTCGACCCTGGATGGTACTCCGCCGTCATTCATGCCTGCTGCCTCACAAAGGACCTGGAGCAGCTACCGCAGGGAGACCTAACGCCAGTCGGTAGCAATGGCACTGGACTTAGCGGTGGCCAACAGATTCGCCTCACGCTTGCGCGCGCCATCTATTCAAAGAAGGATACCATAATAATGGACGACGTCCTGAGTGGTCTGGATTCGACAACGGAGGAATCTGTCTTTGCCTCAGTATTTTCACCACGAGGACTGCTGAAGAAGCACAACATAACCGTTATTCTAGCCACCAATGCAGTTCACCGGCTTCCCGAGTCCGACCATATCATCGTTCTTGACCAAGGTGGGACGATCTCGCAGCAAGGCTCATTCGGAAAGCTCTCCCTCCGTGCCGGATACGTGTCAAGTCTAGACCTCCAGAAGCGCAAATATTGCATCGTCGAGCAAAAGGAACAACCACTAGTCGCGGACACAGCGCAAGATGTCCTAAGCAAGGCCCTCCCGGAGATACATGCTCCGGACGCTGTGACTGGAGATATGCGCATCTACAAGTATTACGTCGAGAGTTTCGGTTGGATCAGGTGGTGGATACTCATCGCCTTCTGCGCATTCTACGGATACGGCGTTGTGTACCCACAGGCCTGGGTTCAACGGTGGGCTGATTACAACATGGAGAATCCGGGTAAAAGCATTGGCTTCTACGTCGGTATCCACTTTATGCTGGGTGTGCTGACGCTCCTGTCCCTCGCGGCAAGCTGTGGGTAAGTATTCGTTTCGCCAGCGTAGGTTCCCGAGGCAAAGGCTAAACGTGAACAGGTTCCTGGTAATCTCCATCGCTCCTCGAGTTGCTAGAGCAATGCACTCACGGGTGTTGAACGCAATCATGGATGCACCATTGTCTTTCTTCACGAAGACCGACGCAGGCTCTATAACGAACCGTTTCAGCCAGGATTTGGATCTGATAGACATGGAGCTACCAGTCTCTCTCATCCACACCTTGCTTACAGGCTTTATCCTGATAGCGCAGACACTTGTCATTGCAGCCACGGCCAAATACGCCGCGGCAGCACTACCAGTATGCGTCATTGCCGCCTATATAACCCAGAAGTTCTATTTGAGAACCTCGAGGGTATTTCGACTTCTCGACATTGAAGCCAAGTCCCTCTTGTTCTCCCATTTTCTTGAAACACTCAGTGGGTTGGTCACGATCCGTGCCTTTGGGTGGGGTGAGGGCTATGTAAGGACAAACTCCAATTTCGTCGATCTCTCTCAGCGTCCCTTTTATCTCCTTCTTAGTATCCAACGATGGCTAGGGTTGGTCCTTGATCTCCTTGTCAGCGGAATTGCTGTGGTGCTAGCTGTTATTGCCGTCAAGTCCAAGGGGGACGTCAACCCGGGCCTCATGGGTCTCGCACTTCTCAACATTGTCGGCTTCAGTTCCGTACTGAAGCAGCTCATCTCAAATTGGACGCTTCTAGAAACATCTACGGGAGCCTTGAGTCGAGTCAAAAACTTTACAAACAGTATCGCATCGGAACAGGACGACTGTGCCGGGAGTAATCCAACGCCGGATTGGCACTGGCCCTTGGAAGGAGGCATCGAATTCAACAATGTGACGGCCTCCTACACAGTTCAATCCAGCCCCGTCTTAAACGATATCTCTTTGAGAATTGAGCCGGGTCAGCGCATTGGGATCTGCGGACGGAGTGGGAGCGGCAAGAGCTCTCTGCTATCTACTCTTTTCCGGATGACTGAAATCACCATCGGATCCATTATTATCGATGGCGTTGATATTTCCACATTGCCACGAAACGAGATCAGACTGCGTCTCAACGCACTCCCGCAGCAGCCTTTCCTCCTACCAGGAACCATTCGCGATAATGTTGACCCGACGGGTCAGCACGACAACAACTCCATCGTCGCCGCCCTCTACCAGGTGGGGCTTTGGGATGTGTTTGCCGACATATCTGGTGGCCTTGATGCGACAATGCCCAGAAATCTGTTATCTCACGGACAGCAACAGCTCCTCTGCCTTGCGCGTTCTATGATGCGATCCTCTAGCATTCTCATACTTGATGAGGCTACCTCTTCTGTTGACTTGGAGACCGAGGCGCTGATGCAGGATCTCATCGACAAGTGGTTCCAGCACCATACTATCATCGCTGTCGCCCATCGCCTGGATACAATACTCGACTATGACCGGGTGGCGGTGATGGATGGTGGACGTCTGGTCGAGTGGGACGATCCGCGGGAATTGCTGAAGAAGGAGTCTATATTCCGGCGCCTCTACTTGGATATGAAAGGGATGCGGGATACTTCGGGCGAGGATAATGGCGTACAAGACATGATGGAGTGAGGGCGCGTGGCGGTTTTCATTCATTTACTCGACCTTCAAATGAAATTGCACATGTACTAATAGATTATTCACGCTGTGAATATATTAACTCGGCCTAGACTGCCTTGTTCAACGGCCTATATACCATTTTCTCAGAATCCACTCTGGACAACATAGGTTCCAGACTAAGTGTGGTGGAATCTCTGAATCACCAGACACGCCCAAACACGCACCGTATAGGCAAATTGCTATTGTATGATGTTGGCCCCGCCCACGAGGGGATATAACCGAGGGGTGAGGCCCTGCCCTTCGTTGATCCGCACGCGAAGGCGGACCCTCGTCTCTAATATTAAACCTCAGCCATTTTCTAATCGGGTTGCGTTCCGTCGGATATGCGTGGATTGATACGAGTATTGCTGCAGGGAATCCGGGGTTGACTGTGGAGGTTAAAGAGAGAGAGACAGGTTTATGGGGATGGAGGGGCTTGGCGATACGTGTCTGAATAATCCGGTAGCGCTGCCGGTGCTGCCTATGAAAAGTTCTCCTAGCCGAGGTTTGGTCTGATGTGAGTGGTTGTTCCTGCGGAGTCATACTCGGACATGCAATTTAGCGGTTCCACCTCACGTCCGCGCCTCTGAACACAAAAACGTAACCTCGCGCTCCTCCTGGCAATTTTCGACGACAAAACCCCCCTCGTCAAGAAAATGCTTCTTCAGGTCTTACAGTATCTACAAGGCAACCTAGATGCGTCCACTATAATTTACGGAGCATGGGCTTTGATCTTCCCACTGACCCTTGGCCTGGCCGTCGGCATCAGGAATGGAAACGCGCAAACGACGCGCAGGCAGCTGCGACACCTGCGAAATATCGGCTTGCCTACCAGCAACCTAGCGGACCAGTATGACCCCAAATACGCGAAGCCGGAAGGGACAGAAATTGATGGTCCGGTACGCATCAAGGCGATCTACCTTCATCCGGTCAAGTCGTGTGGGCCCGTCGAGGTGAACCGCGCCTTGCTCACCAAGTCGGGGTTCATGTACGACAGATGCTTCGCGCTTGCAACGGAAGTAAAGAATCCTGAGAGCGGTACGAAGTGGAGATTTATCAGCCAACGCACCAAGCCATACATGTCCCTGGTCAAGACGGAGATATGGCTCCCGCACAAGGATAGCGACCCGAACGACCCGCTTGTTCAAACAGGCGGTTGTGTGGTCATCACGTTCCCAGACCCGGACACCCCTACTTGGACCAGTCGCCTCGGGGCCGTCTTCGACGGGCTGACACTCTCTAGAAGCACAGAGACATCATTCATTGTGCCCTTAGAACCAAGCCCCGCCCATATCAAGAAGTTCGGACTGCAGCTTAAATCATTCACCATCCACGCGCGTGACGCCGAGGGTCTGAACATGGGCAAGATCCCGTCTGTTGGGACAGGGTTGTCGAAGCTTAGAAGGTTTTTGCAAATCCCAGAGCACGAGGGCTTCAAACTTCTGAAGTGTACACCCGACACCCTTGCTCGTACAGACAAGAATCTTGCGCCACTCAAGTACATTGGCTCGCCAGCCGTGCACGGCTATACGGATCAGCAGCCCGTCAACATCAACAGCCTTGCCTCCATCCACGCGGTATCGGCGTTGCTTCCCAAGGAGAATCAACCACTTAATGCACTTCGTTTCCGCGCCAATATTTGGATCACTGGTGCACCCGCATTCGAAGAAGAGACCTGGAAACGCTACCGCATCTTACAGAGGAGCCTTGGAAGTGAAACGCGAGCCCCCGTGACGCCGACGTTGTCTGTTGTCTGTCGTACTTCTCGATGTACGATACCTAACGTTGATCCGAACAAGGGGGCGTTTGACACGGACATTCCGCCTCCGAATAAGAAGAAAGGGAAGCCGCAGCCTAGCACCACATTGGTAGAGAACCGTACAGTAGAGACAGGAAATAAGGCGGCCCTGGGCTATATAGGCATGCATTGCGTGCCCGAGGACCGGAGCCTAGCGGAGGCCGAGGCTCAGGGATCGGATTTGTTTGTGGAGGTTGGCGACGAAATCGAAATTCTCGAACGAGGCGAGCATCTTTATGGATCGACATGGAATGAGTACTAGACCGGCCATCCCACGCTATAGTGGTATACTGGTGAAGCTTTATAGACATGATACATTGGAACTGCACGTGGTTGATGCTTATTATAAACTTCTTCGAGAGCGTTTTACTCCGCTGTGCGATCCGCCGAGTGAATCCGCCCTTACTCGTGCCACTGTCCCTCAAAGGACCACAATTTCTATTGCACACGGATATGGCGGGGCCAGCGTCAGTAATCGTATTCGTTTTGAATTCTGATCGGCATGTGGCGATGCTGCTGCTACCTATTGGCTTAAGGAACCTCGGCCTTTCCTTGGCGTGGGATGGGTTTCGGTCAGACTAACATCCATCGTCTTATGTGGATGTCGTAATGCCAAATCCTTCGTGTCGGTCACTACTTGTTCCAAAACACCTACGCTGTCCAGGGGCGCTCCTTTCGATATCGAAGCAGCCGTTTGTCCCTTATCCTCAACAGCGATAATAGCGTGTACCCTAACTTACGCAGTTATCAGTACCGTGTCACCGACATTATGGGGTTCGATTCTTTCATATCGGCCGGCGAGGCATTAATGCTTGCGGCGACACTGGCAGCAGCGCAAGGGACATTGGACGAGATAGAAGGAGAGTCCGGTTTCTTCATGTTCGAATACTCGACCGACGAGCCCGCCTCGACTAATTGGTTAGGGCTATACAACAGCGATGGAGGCGGCCCGGTGGACGAGGAATTCGTGGAGGCCTCATTGGTCTGGGAATACGTCCAAGAAGTGAAGGGTATCGTCACCCTATCCACGTCAGGCCTCCAAATTTCAAATTTCACCGCCTACTTCCTCGCGCGCGACGGCTACCAGTGGCTTGCCAGCCCCGTCGAGGTCATTCTCTCGGCCAACGACATCGATGTCGAGTTCATCGCTACGAACGTCACCCTCCTGAACCCCGGCAAGGGCGACGAGTACTCTCTCAGCATCGCGGGTCTCGTCAAGAGTGAGGAGGACGCCGCGTTCGAGCTCGGATCCGACAGCCCAGAGTGGCTGTCCATAACTGCCGGCGGCGTCCTCTCCAGCGCTCCCGACCCCGATGCGACGAATGCGCATTTCACCGTTTCCGCGACAGCCGCCAATGACGAGACCGTTGCCGAGTTCACCCTTCCCGTACGCCCCTCTGGGTCCAATCTCATCGAGCAGATCCAGGTTTTCACCTTCAACATGTGGCACGGTGGTATCCAGATCAACAACAACTACCACGAGAAGCAGGTCTGATTCCTGGCAACATCGGGCGCCAATATCATCGGGCACCAAGAGGATCAAGGGGGCGACTCGGTAGAGAGGCTTTCTGAAGCGCTTGGATGACATTACTGGGCGAGCGGTGACAGTATGAGCATCCTGAGCAAGTACCCCATCGTGGAGGAATACGGCGTCATCAACCGCTCCGGTGGCGTGCAGGTCTTCCTCGACGGCGAGGCCCAGAAAATCAACTTCTACACCCTGCACTTAGGCCATGATCCTTACGGGCCTTACGATTCCTGCTTTGATAACATGACCGTGGATGAAGTCCTTGAGCGAGAGGCAGAGTCAGGTCGGACACTGAAGATAATCGACACTATAGAGGCGCTGGATGAGAACGGGAACCTGGACGGGGCGGACGAGATCTCCCTGCTTGTTGTCGGCGACTTCAATGCACCGTCACAATTTGACTGGACTGAGGATCTGGCGGAGAAAAATTGTGCTATGTGGGACGTATCCTGGCCGATGTCCGCAAGACCTGAGGTGGCAGGGCTTATCGACCGCTTCCGATGGGCAAACCCGGTCCCCGTCAAGGTCCCCGGAATCAGCTGGTCGCCGTTATTCTCCTGGAACGCAGGGGAGGCCCTACCCGAGCCGCAGGACAGGATTAATTCATCTACTACAAGGGCAAGGGCCTTAACGTGATGGAGTCAAATGGATGTTGTTGGGGAGCCCAGGGTTGATCTGGATTATAAGAAAAATGAGTGGAGTTCAGACCATGCCGTCATCCCCACGACATTTAAGTGGGTTGATTAAAGTTCCTACGCCATTCCATGTCTCAGGTCTACACCTATATGAAGTAGTTGCTCTTGTGATACGTCGCATCGACAGCTTCAACTCCTCATACGTACTCTTAGCACACACTATATAGAATTCGAATCTTGTTGACGCAGTTATAAAGTACATGGCGGTGAAGAATGCGTTTCTTAGTGTGCATACATCCCTCGCACGGGAAGTGATATTTTTAATGGAGGCGAACACCTGTACTGGTCTACATGGAGTAAGTACTGGACCCTCAAACTAAACGTAGACCTACAGCTGTTCCAAACTAAGCAGCGATGTGACCTGACAAAGATATTAAGCCTGGGTATTAATTAGGTGATGCTTACCGGAATACATACGGGGGCAGATACGAATTATTAGATTGGAGAACAATGATGGATGCGGCCAAACTCGTTGGTAAGAGACGGACCCGAAAAGACCGTAGTCGAATACTTGAGTGCCCCTTTAACAGCTTACCCTAGTGAATATACAGTTAATAGGGTTATACGCAAGGAGATGGGACACCGTAGAAGAGACTGAGGGGCACAGACAGGGAAGCGTATGCCATAGTAACTATAACAGGTGTGAAGCGATAGGTGTAGGCTCCATAAGTCGCGGTTGAGGTTCCTGCGTGAGTCAGATATTGTTTGGCTAAACTACATGCGATACTCATGATTAGCTGGCAACGCATGCCGACTCTGGCAATGGACAACGTATTACATCTGCTATGAGCATGACTACGTTCTGTGGGCTTAGCGCGTCTTGTATAGTTTGTCAACGTTGTATTTATTCTAAGTCAAAAGTGGGGTGAGTAAGAAAGATATGTGATCGTTCCCTTAGCATTTGATGGAATAGTTTGGCAGCGTCCGGATACATTTGCATGCGCGGCACTTCTTAGTCCGGTAAGCTAGCCTCATACTCCATTGTCTTAGTGCCTCTGCATATCATACTTTATCTTCGTTGACCACAAAAGAACATGACATGTTAATGATGTCGAGACAATGATATTATAACCCTTAATTCTAGTATAATAGCGAGCGTAGCTACTAACTTTAATAAGATATAACTCACTCTATTCCTCATAGAACAAAGAAAGGGTGATAGAAGGGAGGGATCTATTAGGTTAGCTAATATAAACAAGGTAGTTACTTAATTAAGAACGCTATTTAGTATTAAAAGGTAATACAGTCATTATATAAGCAAGGTTAGTCGAATAATTATTATATACCCGCAGGCCCTATCGATTATTATGACCTATTAGGCCTATTAAGAGGACGACTGCTTCGCCTATGTGTGAAGATCTAGTCGTCCGGGTGCCTATTATACAATAAGCAGATTAAAGATGAATAGTAATTCAGTAAAGATAGTGTGTAAGTATAAATCTAAAAGCTTGTAGTACTGTCAAATAATATTATAGAGACCATACCTTGATTCAGTACTAAAGGATGGAAACAAGATAATTATACATATAGTAATAATCGTAGTCTAAGTTGTTCATAGTTATTAGAGCCGGGATATAGCAGATCGTTAAGATATGGTAAAGAGGTCAGCAGTTAGGCAGTAGGAGGGCTATAGGTATTATATTATAGAACTACTATTTCTTCCCTTTCTTTGTTTTTTCAGAGACTAGGTAACGTTTTATCACAATTCTGAGTTTCTACTAGTTACGTGATATATTACGTGGCTTGTCCAAATCTTGTCCTCATATTTTCTCTAAGTATTGTCTCCATAATACTATTTATTAAAACTCTAAGCTCTTGGACACGTATATATGATAGCTTTACTAGATTACTATTCATCCTTAACCCACTCGCTGTTCAATGAGCACCCGGAAGGCCATAACTTCCCATCTAGACCGGTAGCGGTTTGAACCGTCACCCTATACTTGATAATAGGCCGTTAGGCTAAGAGGTAGATGTGATGGCGAGCTGACGGATTTGAACATCTTTATCGAGTCCTCCTATTAATATAAGGTTTTTAAGAAGAGTTACTTTACTGTTATAAATACCAGAAAGTGATTTACTCGCTTGTACTAGCTGGGTTGCATCCAGGCAATAGACGTGTCTGGATTTCACTTCACAAGGATTATTTAGCATACATGCTACAAAGATATAACGCTTCACCGCAACAACAGATTCGAGGCACCAATTTATTCCGAAAACCTTCTACCTAAAGCCTATTGTGCGAAGCGACATTGTATGGTAGGGAAGAATTGACCTATCCTAGAGATTCCAAGCCACTTGTCCATTGCCGAGGCAACCGCCAAGCGCGACAGAAGAACTATTTAGGCATATTAGATACCCTTACCAGTCGTGCGAAACTTAGACACAGCGGCACAACCAGAGGAGGAGCCCTGTATCATTTATTAGCTACAAAATACTAACATTTTGAAATCTTTCTAAAGATACTTACCTTAGAGCCGCTGGGGCAGCAGACAACCTGGCTAGGGCACAACTGCTGGACGTTGGTGATATCGCCGCCGAGGGCCACTTGGAGGACATTGAACTGAGAGCAGGTTCCAAGTACGTCGTCCAATATATCGAGGTCGAGGCCGAGGAACCTGCGTTGAAGCTCCACATCGTCTTCATTGACGCAACACGAGAGCTTCCCACGGCCGAAGTTGTCCTTGTTGCACTGCTCCTGGAGCTCATTGATTGTAAAAGAATTGTCGTCACCATCATCACTGGGGTAGTGCTCCTTGCCGCCGTGAGGAGCAGCATACGCAGTCGCAGTGAAGGCAGCGAGAGCGAAAGCGAGAGTGTTGATAGCGTACATCTTATTAACGAGTGTTGACTCCGAAAAGTATACTTGGTAATGAGTGTGAGGCAGGTAGTCACTCTGCTAAGCGAAGAATGATGTTTGCTGTGATGATGAAAAAGGGAAATTGGTTTGGTGGGGGAGACAAGCCTTTTTATATTCTAGTTATCTACGGCAGAAGCTCCGACGTTTATGTCATGCTACCTTCCCGGTGCTTGTTCGTCTAAGTCCAAGAAGGCCCGACTACCTAGCCTACTGACTAGACATTATGTCTAAGTATCGCCTGGAATATTCTTTTTCTAGGCTTTTGATGCCATGGTACTAAAGTACATCGAGTTACATGGCTTTGCAAAGAATGCATTGATGTACCCCAGTTTGAATAGCGAACTTTACCCAGTCCAAATAGTTCGTCCCAACAAAAAAGTTTCGGACGCCCTGGAGAGTTCAACGGAACTCGGTCTCTTAAGCCATTCCTAGATGGCTAAGTCAGGATTTACGGGCGAGCACACCCGCAAGATGGTTTCAACCGGCTCGTCGGAAGCCAATGGTGTTAGTCCAGTTTCACATATCAGTCCCGCGCTGTTTAATGAATCGATACTGCTTCTCTGGGATGCTCGTCATATAATAGTGCCGTGGTACTCTTATGGCCTTCGGAGTTAGACACAGCAAGGGGAATCGCTGTGTACCCGCGCTGCTCCCGATATCTATCGGCTTAGAGTTACGCCGACAAACTACCCTACTTTACACGCTGCTAAGCCCGTAGTCTCATTTCGTTTCTAGTTGTCGCCGACATTCCGCGTTAGCCGAGGCCCAGTCAGGGGCGAAGCAGAAGCGTGAGACCGATTTGTGTAAGACCTTCACATCTTGGCCTCCATACACCAGCAATGGGAAAAGCGCGTCGGTCTGGATTCATCATAATGCGTTGATTGAATACGACTCTCCAGATCGCGAACCACGCATTCCCACTTGTTGATCTTGTCCTCTGCTGTGTTCTCGCAGGAAAGTGGTACGAAGCAGCGGGTCATCTCATGGTTCGCCAGTTTCTGCTTTACCGGTCGGGACGGGCTCCACTTGCGTTGACTATGACATAGGCTAAAAAGTGGGTATGTGGGAAATCGCCACGCGTGAGCCTCGACCGTGGAATCTAGTGCAAGACATCCAACGGTATTCCATCCATCATACCTTTAATTTGTGCCGATCACTCTTGGCATGCTCAGGACCACAATACCCAGCATCATTCACCAATAGCGTCGGCGCAATATGCCTTATGATAAGACACACGCAGACGCTTCATCCAGCTTGTCCCGCCCTGTGATACGGTCACAATGCAAATGTGCCGCTCGAACCGTCCATTACGACTAGATGCGCATCGGTCGGAGCTGAATGTAGCTTACACGACTCGACGTTCCTCAAATTGAAACCGACGTGGGAAACGCGGCATGTCCAACTTGCTTTTCATACTCGTGTTGACTAGCTCGAAGCGGGAAGCGGCGGGACGTCGGGCGTATATGCTGCGTCACAGTTTTGTAGAGAGACCAGTATACATTCTCGGGGCTTTGCAAATACTGGGAAGCAGGCTGGGGTTGACGTCGTGTGTACGAAAGGCAGAGCCTGCTCAATATCCCCGGGTTTAACAAGTCGTCGATCCGCGCCGGAACACGCCGAGTCCGACAGGATTCTCACAGTGGAGTTCAACGGCTGTCCCTATATGACGGCCATGATCTAACCGGAATCTAAACTAGAATATGTTTCCTAAGGTGGAAATTTGACTGCCTTCCCCGCATCGAATCACTTGGCCGATCGAGGTTAGGGCTGACAATATTTGCAAAGTGGAGATTAGACTGTCTCCCCCGTGTAGACCTAGATGGTAGGAAACCGGATGACCGCCACCCTGTGTAACCTCCCCTGATTTTCGGGCCAATCCGGGTAATAGCTGATGATGCTTTCAAGGGTGGCAAACCCGACCATCCCTCCATTGTGGAAAACGGGATTATCGGGCCGACCGTAACAAATCATCGTTTTGACTGTCGAGACACGGGCATGTCATATAAATTTTTCCTATATAGTACCTTACTTCGCTCTGGGATGATCGGTAGCGCCATATTCGAATTGTTAAGGCAGGACTTCGAGAGACAGCCAGGAACAAGTCTAAAATGCAACGTAGGGTAGAATAGGAGACAAGGTCGTCACTTGTGCTTGTATCCAGTCTAGGGATAGCTACCAGACCAGCTACACCTCTTCAGCTTGAACTCTCAGATACAATTCATTCCGTCCATCACATTGGATTTTTTATCAATGACCTGCCTTAGGTACACATGTCTGAGACGGCTCTGTGAGCCTCTTCCTCGTTTCAAAGCCCGTTTCTAAACTGAGACCAGACGTGTGTAAGTCTCGACCAGCTTAAACAGCATAAAGGTTTGAGTATCAGCTTCATTCCATAATCATAGTTCACTCGAAAAACATCAGATAGGCGTTGTCTCCGGTAAGAAAGTAAACTACGGAATCAGGCTTTTTAGGCTTGCATCGGGAAATAGTCGTAGTGGAAATGGAAGTTAATCCGATAGCAGCAGCTTAGAGTTAGGTTTCTAAAATTGTTAATTTCGTTCGATCTACGGTCTCTGCCCTGTTTCTTTCTAGCATAATAGATGTGAAGCTAATTGAAGGTAGGTATAGGTATTCCAAGGAAAGAAGATAAAGGAAATATAGTAAATAAAATGATCCTCTCTCGGTTAAAAAAGGGGGTAAGCGTAATGATAGTAAAGGAAAGGGATAGAGTAAAAAAGGGGTAGAAAGAAAGGTAGAAGGTAGGGATCTCAATGTAAAAAGAAGGGGCAGGATTCTTAAAGGTGGAAAGGCCGACCAGGCTAGAGTTTAGGTAGGAGGGTTTCTAGGTTATAACTAAGCCGTTCTGCTATAGTGGGTTCTAAGAGCTTTTAGAAGCCCTTCAAGACCCATGCCGTCCCTTTCTAAGGGGGCAGCCTAGAGCGGAAGTGCCGAGTGTGATACAAAGAGGCGCCACGCACGTTACTTCGCAGTCCCAACGGACAGGGGACTATTACGGCTATTATGCACATCTCCGATAATACAAAGGCCATACCTATATTTCTGATCCGTAATGGGAAGACTTATATAGGGCGTTAGTATAGTCAAAGAACTATCCGGAGATACTATTAAAGTAGTCTCTAAGAAGGACTGTTTGAATGACGAGCTCTCCTTCGATTTAAGACACTACCTCGAGAGGCATACTAAGCAGTGGACCGTAGGTCTTAAGTGCCTCCTTCTCCTTTATAAATATAGCTCTTATTATACCTACGAGTTCCTCACCTTCTACGCTTAAAACCATATTATCCCCCTCGGCCTGCCTTCATATACTACATATATCCTTTAAACTCTTAGTACTATTATTTTCTAGCTACACACGCACTATTATGCGAAGGCCCTTAATCCAATTATTAGGGAAGGCATTAAGAATACTACGAAGCTTAAATTCCTTACCTTATTAAAAGCATCAGGATGTAGGACCTTTAGGCCCGGCAAAATTAGGAGCACTTTTAAGAAAACTAGCATCTATCCCTTTAACCCACGCGTTGTTTTCAATAAGATCGAAGCCAGAACCTAACTATAGTAAGGCCGCAGACCCCTCTTATATAGATATGAAAATGCTCCTTTCCTTACCTTTCGGGACGTCTACAATAGCCGCCAAACTTACTACAGTAGGAGACCGTCTCATAGATGCTATAGTTGAATTTGACAAAGACCTATCGGAAATTGTAGAGAGCTACGTACGTAACTCGATCTAGATTAGCTAGAAGAGTGAGCTTGCTAAGAAGCAGGTTGAGGCTCAATATGAGGCTAGGAAACGCGCTACGGACCGTAGGAGAGAGATAAATAGGTTTTTATAACGCAGAGGGGCTCTTAAGTGAAATAAGGCCGTGAGATCATCTATTAGAAGGAATAAGTCGATACGATGGCTATAGGAAGGCGGAAGAAGCGCTTCATGTAGCGCGCTTCGAAGCTCGATTGGCAGGATACGAAGGCACGCCTAAAGCTCCTAAAATACCATAACGAGCTATATGACTGGAAAAGACAATTTGCCTCGGATTTGTATGTAAGTAGATGTCGCTACCGAGTCTCTTGATTTTAACTATTTTTTTGGATTATCGCGGGTTTTTGAACATACTTGATGAATTTTTTGTGAGATTCAATTTGCGTTTCGCATGTATTTCTGTTCCGGACGTGTGCCGGGTATACTACCTTGGAAGAATTGATGAAGGCACTATCCGTATTGTCTTATACTTACAGTCGAAGGATCCCCTTGTGGATCCCCTCCGGGATGACTCTTATATACTCTTAGTCTAGCTGATTTCTCCCATAAACATAAATATCTTCCTGCCTGGAACACCCTGTAATCATATGACCCCTTGGATATCCACCCCCGCGGGGTCAAGTGCACGGGCAATGGAGAAATTACGTCGTGGTAGCATCAGGCTCGCTGTCTGGTAAGGAGCCAGCGGCTATAGCCCGGGTATTGACCGAGTAAAAGGTTGCATTAAAGACTGCGCGCTGGGATAGGACCGAATACTACCGTCCTTAGCGTGGAAAATGGTGCGTGAAGAATATGTCCCTCCAATTATATTCCGACGTATCCACACTTACTCAAGCGTGGGTTATACAATGTCGTTAAACCGGTATGTATTACAAAACTGTGCCTTGTTGACGACTTTATTTTACGAAGCCTTATTGACACATGAGAGCTAAACACAGCTTTTGATGCTACCTGGCTGCGACGGCGGTGAGCTGCGGTGAATTTGAGCCAGTTGCAACACAGCGGGCCTTTCAAGTTGCAAGACGAGAGTTCCCTACTAGATTGGGGTCTTGGCAACCCCCCTGATTCTTCATGTGGGGTTGTCATGGGGGTTTTGGACTCCCAAGACGGAAACATCCCCGCGGCGCTTGGTGCATGTGCCAGCTCTCGCCAAGCTCAATGCAATTAAAGGACACGGGCCTATCTCGGCCCCCAGACACTCCAGCGTAGCTTCACAGGATGGCTTGAAGAGACCTACATGTGGTGGAGCTACGTAGAATGGATATTCCAATTCACCGCACATAGACCTGCCGCCAAGCAAACTTTGGGAATACGGGTATAAAAGGGATGCCCCCTCACCCCGTACGGAGTATAGGCGCCAGGGCACACCATACTAGAAATAACACAAAATCCATCGATTTATTGAAAGCCTCGTTTTTACTTCGGTACCTGGCGTCATGAAGCCGTCTGTGCTCCTGGCAGCTGCCGTGCAGTTCGCTCCGAGCGTTCTCTCAGCCGATACAACGTCATGGAAGTCTCGCAACATTTATTTTGCCCTCACCGACCGTGTCGCCCGCAACAGTGGGGACTCGGGCGGTGGTGCATGTGGCAACCTAGGCGACTACTGTGGCGGAACCTTTGCCGGAATTCAGTCGAAGCTAGACTACATTCAAGGAATGGGGTTTGATGCCATCTGGCTCACCCCCGTCGTTGCCAGTAATCCAGCTCCTCAAATAGGAACACCTTGTCGGTAAAGTAGCTAACCTGGTTGTACTAGACACCCCTGGCGGATATCATGGCTACTGGGCGTCGGACCTATATGAGATCAACCCTAACTACGGGACGGCCCAAGACCTGAAGAACCTCGTCAATGCCGCGCATGAGAAGGTGTGATCCAATATCAGTACGTATATGGACAAGGAAGTAACGTTCGCAGGGAATATTTGTGATGGCCGATGTCGTTGTCAATCACATGGGCCAAGGCAATATTGCCGACTTCAATCCCGAGCCCCTCAACCAGCAGAGCTCGTACCATTCGCAGTGTGAGATTGACTACAACAACCAAAACAGCATCGAGACTTGCTGGATCGCCGGACTTCCAGACATCAACACCCAAAACCCTCAGGTTCGCTCAGCGCTCAACGAGTGGATCGGCTGGTTTGTGGACGAGTATGGCTTCGATGGTCTCCGTTTAGATACTGTCAAGCATGTTGAGAAGGACTTTTGGCCCGACTTTGCTTGGTCATCTGGCGTTTATACCATCGGAGAGGTTTGGGACGGTGACCCAGAGTATCTCGCCGGCTACGCTGATCTCATGGGTGGCCTTCTAGACTATGGCATCTACTACCCGATGAACCGCTTCTACCAGCAGGCTGGGTCTGTTGAAGACCTGGTGAACATGCACGATCGCATCAGCCACCTCTTCCCGGATCCCGCTGCGCTGGGCACGTTCCTTGATAACCACGATAATTCCCGGTGGCTCAGCCAGAAGAACGATGTTACTCTGCTGAAGAATTGTCTAGCCTATGTTATCCTGTCCCGTGGAATCCCAATCGTTTATTATGGCACTGAACAGGGATACGCTGGTGGGGATGACCCGAATAACCGCGAGGACCTCTGGAGGAGCAACTTCAACCAGGATTCCGACCTCTACCAGGCCATCTCCCGCTTGTCGGGGGCTCGTAAAGCTGCTGGAGGCTTGGCTGAAAACGATCAGGTCCATCTGCATACTTCGGACCCCACGGCATATGCTTGGAGCAGGGCAGGCGGCAACTTGGTTGTGTTGACATTGAATCGGGGCTCAGGCTACACCGGCGAATACTGCTTCAACACTCGCAGGCAGAACGGGTCCTGGGATGATGTCTTCGGCAGTGGACGGTACACGTCGGATGGTTCTGGAAACATTTGTGTTCAAGTCAGGAGTGGGAACCCAGTGGTCCTAGTGGCTACATAAACATGAGATACACAATTATTTCCACGGATAGATTTTTGGATCTTCTATACTCCTGCCATGTCCGACTGCGGAGATGATAAGATATACAGTCTCCTCCGCTTTGCAGCCAGAATAGCCATGTGCGAAGTAGATTTTCCTTTGGACGGCAGTGGGGGTACCGGCATCAATTTACGCGGGTCTTGCGACTATGTATAAATATTCGACTAGTGGCCCCCGGAAACTGAAGGCATTTGAAGAATGCGTATTCTCCTATAACTTGGTACTCAGGCTTTTGTTGAAGGTGGAATAAACTCTCATAAGCTGTTCTCACCCTTATTGCTACCATGTTCGTCTCTTCCATCTTCTCCATCGTCCAGCTCTACCGACACAAGACCCTCCATTGTGAAGTCAAACTCGTCAGGCCAAGGAAGACGATGGCCCCAGCGCCCTTCTTTTTCTCGAGTCCGTCCTCTGTTGCAACGTCCCGGTCCCCAACCACATAGAGCGCCCCCTTCCGATACGGCTCGTGAGTGAGCAACAACTCCTTCCTATATCGAATATTCTGCAGCCGATAGACAAAGACAATGGGGGTTTTTGTGATCCCACAATGCGATCAACGCTCATTTCCGGAAGAGCGTTCGGCGGACGCTTTACCGCCGTGTAGAAGGTCTGCAACGTTTCCCTCGGCGTTGGTGGACAGCTTCCTCTCGCTATTCTTGCTCAGTTTCCCCGTGATCCACCCTGATCTTGGGGTGACAAAGAAGTGCCTCGACGGGTACTCGTCAGCTCGGTCCACCAGCCTTCGTATAGCCCGATCAGAGAATCACCACAAGTCTGGGGGCTCTATGCCTATTCCCGTCGAGATATCACCACGCGTTGTAGGGGCTTCAGCCATCACCATGGCTCAGTGCGCCCCTGAAAATGGACGCATTGAATTCATGTAGCTCGGACACGCTGCCGCGTACAGACAAGTCTCGCAGGCCTCTGGGGTAAGCACCGAAGAAGCAGGACATTGGACCAACATAATCCAGACCGGCTGCGGCTTTACGACCCGACCCCAAGAGAGCTACCTACAAGCAATCTCGCTTAGAGAGACAGCAGAGGCTAGCGACGTAGATGCCACGGAGGGCAGACTCGAAGAAGATACAGCTGCGGCGGAGATTGGGCGAGGGCGCGCAATGGTTATATCCCGTATTGACCCTTATTTTTGTATTATCCTATACCAGCTCATCACCATTGTATCAGAAGAGGCTTTACTGTACTGCTTCATTACATTGCCGAAGTCAAGCTCTTGACAGCTGCTAAGTTTCTCGCACTATTAGCCATCGTCTGTAACTTTAGCATAATGTATATCACAGTACTTTATTTCCTAACCGCTACTATACCTGGCCGTCCTATACTCCGTATGTAGCGTGACAATTGTGCTTATAGAAGCTGCAATTTTGACTATACGGCGACTTGGCGCCTTCATCGGCGTTACTGTTGGGAGACTGGTTGCAGTTGCTATAGCCGATCTGGATTCTCTAACCCTCCTCAAACGTGAACTCACCAGCGACCACGCCGCCATATAGACCGGTACGACAGGACTGGGTGAGGTGGTAGGCACTATCGCTAGTTGCGTGATTAGGCTACAAGCGTTGGTAGTATTATAGGCACTAGAGCATAGTTCATAAGGTACTCAAGTCTCCAACATAATCCGCGTTAGTGGCATAGCTGGAAGCAAGGCCATAGTCATACCTTTACTAACATTGGAAATGGTACTCGGGATTACGTCTGGGGAGAATGAATTTGACACCCAAGAATCCAAGGATAGTGACGGTCAGACCGGTAGACTCGTCTACGACAAAGAGAGTCCTACTGCCGCTTTCAAGTGTTTGACGACGACGGGCTTAGCTCAGTTCGGTATCTGGAGAATACATGGGCACATATTGTGTGAGTTCAATCATGGCGATGAAGAACTAAGAACAATAAAAAGCAAAGTTGCCCCCGAAAGCCACTTCGCGTCTCGAACTAGGGCGCTCGTATTTTCCCTATACTCCAGTATAACTAAACACTGAAGATTTACTCTGGGCCCTTCCTAATAACCTTGGGATCCTAGGATGCAGAATTCAACATGGTCTTCGAGCACGCGTTTTCCCTGGCCTGGGGGGTGGATAACCTCGCTAGAGCGTTTCTACAATGCGTCAAAGCAAGCCTCTTACGTATCGCATGACAAGTTTTAGGGCGCAGATTCGTTTCTAATGTCTCTTGCCCCATACTCAGCAAACATGTCCTAGGACCGGGTTATCTAGATACATTATTGATAAGACTTTTGAATATACGGGAGACAGAGAGTTAGAACTTAACATTGGGAGTATAATTAGTAGTGTCTGTCATCCCTTCTATATAGCTACGATTAACCAGAATCTACCTTTCCATACTTTGAATACTATCTTGAAATAGGCCTTGGCGCCTGTTGCTCAATTGTCCCCGCTGTCTAATGTCGACCAAGCGATAGCGGGTTAGAGATTCTGATTCATGCCTTGCTACTCCATTCCGAGATTACCTGCGAGGTTACAAGTTTCGGGTACCGGGAAATAACTTGCTAATAGAATATCAGTGCAATAGCTAATAGCTTATCCAAGCGCTCTATACTTCAAGAGCTAGGTGCCTTGTTGCTGTAAGTATGGTAGCTGTAGGCAGTACTGTTGAAAGGTAGTCGTATCTCGAGGGAGGTATAGGTCTCACGAAGATCAGGGTAGGTCCTGAAAGGCTGTGATAACTAGTGATTGGGTATCTCTCAAGACTGACTGCTGGAGAGTAGGAAGGAGAAAAGCTGATGATATAAATTAAGTGTGCTGATGAATATCTTTTCTTTTCCGTAAATTACAGTCCAGTCACTGTTATCCCTCCTGATCTCTTTGATTCTTAAGATTCCTCCTGATTTCCTTCCTACTTTGTCTTTTTCCCACGTTTCTGCGCCTTGAAAGCGCCCGCCTACTGGCCTGCCTTGTCGTGAATTGTAAAACGAACTTTGCCTAGCTCACCACTCTTGCTTCTGTCGCCATTATCTTCACCCGCGGGGGGGCGCGGGGGCAGCGGGGGCGGCCGGGTTGGGTTCATAAGGTGGCGGGGGGGTTGGCGGTTTAGGATACGGCGGCGGCGGGGTTTGTTCTATAACTGTAGTTAGATGAATGCAATATAGTAGAGCAAATGAGGGCCTGCGAAAGGAGAGAGGAGAGGAATAACGAGGAGGAAAGTGAGACAGTGACGAATAGGCTGTTATCCGTATTGGTGGGACTTAGTCTCCATTACGGATTAACCTCCGCTCAAGAGAGGGCAAAGACACTTAGCAGACTCCGGACTTACCACGGCATCGGCAGTTGTCGTGGCACACTGGTTCACTACAATCAGGTTGGGTCGTATCTCCAGGACAATCGCAGTCCTTCTTGCAAGTTGCCAAAGTTGCTGGTCTTTCGCACACTAGGGTTGTTATATGTGTGTCTCCCTCAGCTGGAATGGGGGCCCGCCGCTGTCCAGCGGGGGACGCTATGCTAAAGCCGTAAAGTGCTGCGGAGATAATAGTGATGTAGGCAATCGATCGCATATTGTCGAGCTGGTGTTGTTGACTTTCTGTTGTCGAATTCGCTGTTTTCGTTGATAAGTGATATTGAAAGATTAGTAGTTATTTGTAGCTGCGTTGTTGATGTTGAAGATACTAATATAGAAAGTCGGAACAGCCAAGCACAGGTCTATTTGTATTCTTTCGAAATGCTTAAATGAGATGAACTTCGAGATTGCCCCTAAGATGACGCTTAACTGGGCACAATGCTGCCTCATCGTTCGTAGTAAACATTGCTACATGTTTGACTACTATGTAATTAGTAAACATGTTTATAAACTCACAATCGTAAATGAAGATTGCCATATGTATATGTTCTATTACTATGTAAATTTGTTATGGCGCGCTCATTGGGCAGCATCCTGGGGAAATTTCAGACAAACCTTTTTGGGAACCACGTGACAGCGGAACGCCAGCAGCGCGCCAGAAGGAGACTTGGGCAAACGGTGGTCTTGCCACAGACAGGATGTATTGATATCGATCTTCACCGCCTGATTATCCGTTCTCGTTTATGACACGGCTTTAAAAAAAGTAGTCAAATTTTTCATGAACCTAAATTACAAGTAGTAAATGCTGTTATATGTTTTATTACTAAATGAATACGCGAAATTTCCTCTTGAACTGCTCAAAAATGGCCATGAGGTGGTGGTATGACTTCTACTGCCACTGACCATCAGGCCTATAAGAAACATGAGAACGATAAGTCAGAGCCATCGTCAGATGGGCACAAATGAAATATTTAATTCGAGAACCCGTCAGCTTACAAGGTATAAATCCGGATAGATGCACTGTCGATCTTGCTGTCATCCTGCATCTTATAAATCTCTTACTAAGATAATCAATGGTAAAAATAGCCGCAACTCGTTATTCCATCTAGCTTCTCTGTAAACACGTTATAATTTTGGTCTGCTGCCCGCCACTGGTGACCAAGCCTGATTATATAATTCGTTAAAGCTCTCAGCTATAACATCTTATGCCCCAATTTCGCGCCAGTATCTTGTCTTCTTACTATTGCCACACGACAGCGCATTCTCACGCGATTTGATAGTAATTTGATAGTATCTTGACAATGCCTACCACACCTACTTCCGACCTTCCTCTTCCCTATCTTTACTCTCGCAAAACCGACAGCAAAGGCCGCACGTACTACGAGAACCACGCGACAGAATCTACCACTTGGCTCCACCCCGTCAAACTTGCAGAGCTGCAGACAGCCGGGCTTGTCGCGCCGAGCACTTCATCGGCCCCTTTTGTGGAACTGAGCAAAGATAAAGATATTAACCAGGAAAGATTGTGTCCGGAGGCGGTGGTGCGAGGGCGCAACGGCCGCGAAGAAGCCCCTTTTAGGAGAGTTTTAAGGGGTATGGTCGATGGAATTATGCTGCCAGAGGAAGAAGAGTATACTTCGCGCGGCCTGATGCCGCCTTGGGTTGTGGAGGAGATCGCAGTTGCGGCAAATGGAACGAAGCTAGAGCCGTACTGGGTGGATTACAGAACAGACTCTCAAAATCCATCACAGAGTCCTCTGGATATCTATGCTGCAAGGCAGAAGCTTAAAGCTTTAAAGACTAATACGACAAGGCAGGAACACAAGAAGGGTCAGTGCTAAGAGGAGTTATAATATAAGAAAGCTATAAGCCAATAAGCAACGTTTAAGGGTCGTTAAGTAACATAGGCATGCTTTAGTATAGGGCTATATCATATTAGACGAGGGTTAAGGTATTACAAATCTGCTATACCAGAGAGCGTGCCGACTTATAATAGATTATACAGAGCGTTCACTATCTACTATTCTGTGACGGTTAGGGTTAGGGTTAGGGTTAGGGTTAGGGTTAGGGTTAGGGTTAGGGTTAGGGTTAGGGTTAGGGTTAGGGT
>JAMFQS010000098.1:0-106799 GCA_025503055.1 Sordariomycetes sp. B11D1 | reverse complement strand
AGGGGGGGGGGGGGGGAGGGGCGGGCGGAGCGACACTCGCTGGCGTGAGAGTGACGGCCGCGGCCCCTTCGGGAAGTTTGGTGGCGTTCGGCAGAGATGCCGGGGAGCGGGTCCTGCGGAGCCTCTGCTCGCGCGAGATCAAGCTAGTGAAAACGTTCTGATATCGTATCGTGGTCTGGGCACGGGGGAAGGCCGATGCTGGCAGAGCGATGCTGGCCGCGCCGCGCCGCTATTTCGTACGTTCGCTCGAGTGCTGTGGCGGATCGCACGGGTCATGTCCTCGGGGTGGCCGCGAGCTGTCTCCTCCGCCGTCTCCCCCCCCCCATCCCCCTCTCTTCCCTTCTCTTCCCGCTGGGGCGTTTTTCGGCAAGTCCCTCGCCCTTGCCGCTTCGGGAGGGTCTGGAGATTGTCCTACTCGGTAGGCTACGAGGGGCCTCCGCTGGTTGGCGGCCCTGGTCTGGGCATTAGTGGGGCGGGGCCGGCGGGGACACCACAACTGACACGGATTCGGAAGCGGGCGCTGGCCGGTAGCGGATCGGCGCCCCAGGAAGGTGGTATCGGGGGCACCAAGTTTAGAGGGGGCGCCGCCTGGGCGGTGCATAATTAGCTGGTGCAGGACAGTGCAGTGCAGCTAATGCGCTGTTGCGGACAAACCACATCCGGGCGTCGACGGCTCCCCAACGCCCGCAGACGGACGTCCATTGTCGAATCCCAAGGTAGTAACATGGAGAGTTTCCTAGTCCCGTAGATCTGCAAAGAGATCCTAATATAGAAACATGGAAACACCAGGATCTGCGCCAGACATGAACACATCCAGAGGGCATCCCTGCAAGTGGGAACATGCGAGGATAATGGCGGGGCTCCCTCTCCATGTGACAAGTGTGTGGGGATCGCGGTTCAACAAAATTCAGCGATATTGCAGGGCAGGGCTCCAACCCCCCTACCGTGTTCCCACAGCGGGGTCCGGTGGGCAGGGCAGGGCAGGACCTGTCCGCCAGCGCCGCGCGATCTGGCGGCCGTGACATACACGGACCGTTCGGATCTGCGGCGCTGCAGGGTGAAGGAAGGACGACAATGACCGCAGGCATCCCTGTGTCCGTCATATCCCGTTGTTTCCATCACCCGCTTCTTGGCAAGGGAGCTTCCATCGAGACACCATCGCGCAAGTCACCACGCTACGAAAGAAAAAGACTTCCGACCCTTTCGAGCTGCATCCTCGGCGCAAGAGACTCCATCTAAAGGGCCGATAACGTCCCAACTCTCGCGCCACCAGACATGCTCAGCCAGCCCCCAGAGACTTTCGTCCGGCCGAGCAGCCCAAACCCCAACCCCGGCCGGCGAGCCCGGTGGAGCAGTCGCAGATAGTGGGTCCCCGCGAGAGCCGAGAGCTATAGAGCTATGACCAGGCCCCACCCCCCCAACAAGGGATTTCGGATCTCACTCTAGCTCTACAGGGATCACGATGCACGGCAGGCTCTAACCTCGGGCCAGGGCCAGCAGTCGGTCGGGCCCCCGGCCATGGGTCGAAGGATTTGGCTTGCAGGGGATGTGACACTACCGGGCGTAGCACACGGAGCTCTGCAGTCAAACCTTGGGTTTCGAGGTGGATGGCCTCGCGTGCCGATCCCGGCGTTTCGGTCCTGAGCCTGTTCGGATGCGAAGCGCGGCGCGAACGAGTCGTCGGGCGGACGGGCGGTGTTTCTTGGCGGCGAGCAGCGTGGTATCGACGTCTGATGTCGGCTTGGCAGGGCCAGATTAGTGTTGCTTGGCCGGGGGGGGGGGGGGGGCGGCGCCGGAGTGGGCTCCGTGTCCTGTCATCTCGCGTGGGATCGGGCCTCCAGAGGCGCTTGGCCGCGACGGTGGCGGCGTTGGTCTCGTGCATATTCCCCGTTTCTTTTTTGGGGCCGACCCATCTTTTTGCTGCAATCTCCTCCGCAGCATGCTTGTCAGGCTGGGTATCTCCTTGCGAGCACCTCTCCTCCCAAAGGAGTTTTTGATTCACGCGCTTACAGGGTAATCTTAGCACGGCATCGCCAAGTCTCGACCCACCCCCCTTCTCGGCTTCATATCCTTGGTATCCGTCCCTTGCCATCGTGAGAGGTGCAAATCCCGCAATGCGACATATCCACCGGCACGCTATCCCGCCCACACAAAGTACAACACAATCTAGGTAGCGCAACAGGCCCATCAGAAACGACCGAATCGACGTCGCGTTGCCCCGTCACCGATCCGGTCATCGCCTGTCCCCGCCTCTCGCCGAATGCCCCGGCGGTTGCTGGGTTGCATGGCGCGTGCCGCCGTGTGCTGCGATACGTAACCCAAGGTGGGCGTCTATGTGGCTAGTCTGTTCCAGCCACGCGGATCTCCGAGGAGGCAACGTGTGATGGGGCGATGCAGCTTGCCGGTTCTACTGTCGGTCGCCGTCGAGGTCCGGATTGTGACCGTTCTGTCATTGTATCTGGTGTCGTTACTGGTTGAAGTGAAGCGTAGGGGCGGGGCCTGGGCCTGGGCCTGGACTAACAAGTCGTGATATCTCCCCGCGAGAACGACATCTGCCATAGTAAACCCCGAGCCGGCAAGGTGCTTGGTCTACGACGCACATCACGCAGGCGGACCTCGACAAGGAGACTGCCCCAGCCCGCGTGACGGTACCTCGCCCACGTGTGCGAGGGTCCAGGCGGCTACCTGCTGCTCCAACCCGCCTGCCGGCTGACAGCCGCAGCAGACTCATTGACCATTCCCCAATCCCCTTCCAAGCAAGCTACGATGGCAAGTCCCACCCGGTACATTCCCAACCGCGACATGACCGCACCTGTAGCAACCCAAGCTCGATCCATCCTGCAGAGCGCCAGAGACCACAGGCTAGAAGCTCCCCAGGCGAACTTGGGCCGTCGCCGCCGAACCTCGTATTCAGCTCCCGCCGAGGGAAGCGCAACCCAGCCGCAAGCCACGTTCCAGCGCGGGAGGTCGCGCGCTGTCTTAGACGCCGCGTGATACTCCCGCTTGGCATGTGTCGCTGGGGTGACAGCCCGTTCAATGGGCCTCAGGAAAGCAACAGTGACGGTGAGAAGAGTAGTAGGGTGAGGCAGCATGGGGGGAAGCACGCCTGGGCGTTTTGTGGACGCTCAGAAACCTGGGATGCATTCTGGTCATGCGCCCGAGCGAAGGGCATCCCTAGCTAGGGACACTCATTCGCCGTACCCGCGGTCCCCGAGCCAGATCTTCACCGGGCCATCTGCATGCCGCCTCCAGATACCTCCTCCTAGAAGCCATTCGGAAAGGCTTTGCGCGGGTAAAGCCTACACCCACCGCTCGCTCGCCAGAACCGCGGAGAGAAGGGTTACCACATCGGGGGCCTCGTCGATTCTCCGTCTTCCCTTTCCCGTGCCGGCAGCCTCACAGCCCGCCTGTCACCGGGAAATGAGAAGCCGCTCAATCGGAAGAAACGGGCGTAGATGGTGAAGACGCCCGTAGCCGCTCCTTCCTCCACCAAGGACCCCGCGGGAATACAACCCGTGCTGGGGACCCTTTTCGGCAGGGCCGGCTGGCCGCGCCGGTTGCGAATGCTTCGTCCCGCGTGTACGGCGAGTTAGAGGGAGGGGGAGGGTGGGGAGAATGGCGGTGTGGACCGAGGGGGGGCTCTGGGAGTGGTACCGGGGCGGAGGCTGTGGCACGTGGTTGTGCAGGGAGTTCTGTGCGACGCTGGGGGTGTTTCCGGGAGGAGACGGGGGGGAGGGAAACAAACTACGGGAACGGGGGCCATGTTCCTGTTCCCGCTCGGCACGAGTTCATCTATCCGCTCGGCTACCCCGGGGGGAATATAACGTCGTCTTCATGGTGTTCTTCGGGAAGCAGCAGGAATCTGATCGGCTCGGCTTGCGAGCGCGGATACATTGCCGGTCTGCCACCGGGCCTAACGATGCTATCCCCGGCGGTCGGTTCAGCAGCGAGAGGCGCGTCCCAAGCCCATTCGCCTGCTCTGGGCCGGCCGCGGTGGCGGTCTCGAAGGCTCGGTGGCCTCGCAGCCTGCAACACACCATTACAGGAAGAGGTGTGCTGAAGATCTATGAGGTAGATGTAGTGGTCGATGCGTTAGAAGGCGTGTGCTCGACACTGCTAAGTCCGGAGTCTGTCCTCCATAACGACATTGGTGGAGAAGGGAATACCCCCGCCCCTTCATGCAAACGCATCTAATTCTCAGCCCTACTGCGAGTACAGAGTAGGCTGTGAGATATCATCCGATCACCCGATCTCGCATGATGTGCTCATCTTAACGGAGGCTTGGGGGTGCTGTCATGCTTCTGGGTCGCCGCGCCTCCCTATGCACCAGGGCGGCTCACTAGGTCCCATGCCGCATGACTAGCAGACCAAGCTGGGGGGATGGGCATGTCTTAGCATTGGCCTAAACTGCGTAGACTAGATGCGGAGCTTCCGCACAAGAATCTCTAACCCAGGAGACACGCCTTTCCTAGCGCGTTTGTGACGATGTCGCACGGATGCGGTGCCCCTACCCCCACGCTGAATATAGGAGTTTAGGACCCTTGAGGCAGCGTAACGCAAGAAAGACTTGCCCGCAGAACACAAGCCGGATATCCGTCATTTCTCACACCTGATCGTGCTCATAGGGTTCAGATGACGAGGTGTCGGGCAACGGAGCTTTGGGGGGATTCGGCGGTATTAATCGTGACCGTTTCTTTAGATGGACCTGCTTGACCCCCTATATACTCACTCAGATAAAAAGGTTATTATCTTCCCCCCATGATGTCAACAGGGAGATGATGCACGAATGTGAAGCTTTGCTTCACCATGACACCGATGCAGTCATGAAGGCCAGCGAGGTGAAGTCGACATTATGCTAGGGGCAAAGCCATCTGTACCAGTTGCTACCGTCTGTCCCTCCACCATCTGTTATCGATAGTGGGCACTAGTCTCCACCCCCACATTTTTTTTTTCCTGAGCTTCAAGAATTTTTGGACTTCGCCGAGACGATCAAGCGGCGCCGTCCACTCCAAATCCCATAATTGCGCTCTACGCTGAGAAGCGTCTCTAAACACGTAATATCCAAGGATTTCCGATTCGTCCTCCGCGACTTTGTTATTCTTCCCTCTATACCGCTGCCCCACAAAACTCCCCGCAACCAAACTCGCGCCGCCAATGTTCGCAGTCCCAGGCTGGTCCGTCGCGGCGGACGGCCCCAAGGCCGAGAACGCCGCCGCGCAGAGCGGGGGCAAGGGCAAGAAGAGGAAGAGGCCCGAGGCGCCCATTACGGCGGATAACCTCGAGAGCATGTGGGACAAGGTGATTGAGGGGAAGAAGCCGGGGCAGGAGGGGTCTAAGAGGAGGAAGAAGGGGAAGAAGGGGGGCGTCGAGGGTGAGAAGGCGGAGGTGGGGGCTGGGGAGAAGGCCGAGGAGGCGGGTGACAAGCCGGTGAGGAAGGCAGACAAGAAGGAGAAGAAGGGCAAGGCGGAGCAAGAGAGCAAGACGGAGGAGACGATCGAGGACGACAAGCCGGAAGCGACCGAAAAGCCGGGCAAGAAGGGAAAGAAGGGCAAAAAGGACAAGAAGAACGGCAAGCCCACCGATCCCGCCGCGCAGCCAGAGCCCCCCCAGCCAGCCGTCGCCCACCCCCTCCCCGCCCTCCCCGCCCCCACGAAGCTCACCCCGCTCCAAGCCGCCATGCGCGCCAAGCTCATCCCCGCGCGCTTCCGCCACCTCAACGAGACGCTCTACACGCGGCCGTCTGCCGAGGCCTTCAAGCTCTTCCAGGACTCACCGGAGATGTTCGACGAGTACCACGCTGGCTTCCGGCAGCAGGTGGAGGTCTGGCCCGAGAACCCCGTCGATGGGTACGTCGAGGCCGTTCGCAGGCGGGGCGGTGTGCGGGATCGGTATGGCGATAAGAGGCACGGGAAGGGGAGGCCCCAGGAGGGCTCTGGTCCCGGTGGCGTGGCGCCGCTTCCCAGGACGGGCAAGGTCTGCACCATTGCAGACCTTGGCTGTGGCGACGCCCGCCTGGCGACGGTCCTCGCCCCCGAGGCCAACAAGTTGAACGTCAAGGTCCTAAGCTACGACCTCCAGTCCCCCTCCCCGCTCGTCACCCGCGCCGACATCGCGAACCTCCCCCTCGCTTCGGACTCGGTCAATGTCGCCGTCTTCTGCCTCGCGCTCATGGGCACCAACTGGCTCGACTTCATCGAGGAGGCGCACCGCATCCTCCACTGGAAGGGCGAGCTCTGGGTCGCCGAGATCAAGTCGCGCTTCGCGCGCAAGAAGCCCGGCGCGGGGGCCCCCGTCGCGCACTCCGTCGGCAACAGGAAGAAGGCCGCCGCCCCGGCGCCCGTCAAGGACTTTTCGCAGGACTTGGCGGTGGAGGTTGACGGGGTTGAGGATAAGCGGAACGAGACGGACGTCTCTGCGTTTGTGGAGGCGCTGAGGAAGAGGGGCTTCGTCCTTAGGGGTGAGGGCACGAGCGAGGTGCAGGGGTCGGTGGATCTTAGCAACAAGATGTTTGTCAAGATGTACTTCGTCAAGGGGACGGCGCCGACGGTCGGGAAGGGGGCTGTTGCCAAGGCGGCGGAGGATAAGGCTGCGGGACGGAATAGGTTTGTGAAGAAGGCCAAGGTGGAGGAGGAGGATGAGGAAGGGGTTGATGAGGCGAAGATATTGAAGCCTTGTGTGTATAAGCTGAGGTGATGGCATTCGTCGGCGCTCAGGTGCGGGTTATTCATGTATGTCTGATAAGAATATGGCGCATTGTCAGTCAATTAACTTCTAGATTCGCGATATCGCTGCACTCTACCCGCCAGACCGGCTATGCATCCACACTTCATCTCTTCCGAGCAAGTCTCGCACCCATAAAAACAGTATATTGCATACACAACCACGAATCAGCAAATCAAGGACTCTCTCTGAACACTTTCTCCCCATCAACCGTCCCCGCCCGACCATCGCCCGCACCCCCGCCGGGGTTTAATCCTGCGAGAGTAGCCCTTTCCCACGCCATGCATGCTGTCAAATGCCATTTGCCTCTGGACGAAAAATGAAATCAAGTTCAAATCTTTGGAGAAGTCTCCGTTGCCTGTAGGTACGCCAAGTTCCCCGCATTGAAAAAGAAACAAAAGTATAAGCTGAGCTGTGCTTAGAGACTTAAGCTCCAAAGAGGAGGCCCGCGGCAATCTCCACGTTTCCGTCCGTTGCGCGCAGGGCATTCACGGCTGCCTCATAGGGGAAGCCCAGCGCCACGAGCTTATCGATGTCTTCTTGTGGGAACACGACGGGCCCGGATGGTTGTGGCGGTTGCGGCGCGGCTGCGGGAGCCGAGGGAGCCGAGGGCGCAGATGGCGCAACGGCAGACGGGCCCGGGGCGGATGGACCGGCAGGAGGAGCCTCCGTCGAGGCCTGCGGCCCCTTCACGGCACCAGACCGCGCCCCGATCGTTGTGCCGGCCGGACCAGGTACCGTCGGCTCCTCAGTGTGGGCTTCCTCCTGATCCTTCGGGACCTCGGCCTCCCCCAGGAAGGGGAACTCCTCTCCCTGGATGATGAGCTTATCCTGAGTCAGGTCGATGGTGGCCTGGTGACGCTTCAGCATGTCCAGGCCGAGGAGGAGGTCCACTGACTTGCCCTCCATGACGGTGAAGCTGCAAGGAAGGAAGAGGTTGCCGAGCTTGATCTCGTACAGGTGGACCCGGCCGATGATGTTGGCGGTGCCCACTCCGCGAGCCACGCCGTTGAAGCGCTTGTCGACGAGGCGCATGATGCCACACTCCTCGGCGCAGCGCGGGGACATGACAGTCGCCTGGGCTCCTGAGTCCACCATGGCCTTGACCGTGCGCTTATTGATCTGGACATTAACGTAGAGCAGATGCACCCTCCCAAAGACTTGCAAACCGGTTAGCTCAGTTGCCGACTACCAAGACGCAGGGACTGAGTACATACCTTCCGGAGCATGCTCCATTGCATTCTGGAGGTTCTCCATAACCCGCTCCTGCCTAATCATCTCCTCAATCTGCCTCTGCTTCTCTATGTCAAACGGGTCGTCGTTCAACCCGCGGATGAGCTCTTGCCTCTGGAACCGCTGGCGCTCCTCCCGCGCAATATCCTCGTTCACGATCTGGGCAAACCGCTCGGGGTCGTCCAGAGCAGCGGCGAGCTCGGGGTTCTGGCGCTGGAGCTCCTGGCGTGACGTCTGGGACCCGAGGATCTGGAGCCGGACGACCTCGGGGTCTTGGTAGTTGCCCCCGCCGGGCCTGCGCCGCCGGACCGGCTGCTCGGGGACGCCGGTGCTTCCCCGCATGTCTCGCACATGTAGAGCTAGCATATCTCCGTCAAGGATGCGGAGCTCCTCCATGGTCTTGGAGTCGTCGGTGACGAGGTTGCCGTTGTGGTATAGGTGTTGCGCGGTGGGGGGTATAGCGGCCTCGCTGTGGATGGTGTTGCGGAGGGTCGATAGGGTCATGTCGGAGAAGACCTGGAGGGTGAGGAGCTGGCCGTCTTCCCCGACCTCGGGATTCGTGATGTTGAGTGTGATCTGCCTACAAACGGGGGTCAGCAGCCCGCTTCCGTGGCCGGTGCGTAGGAGCTAAGGCAGGCAGTAACAGGGCTGGAAAGCTTACATCTCGAAACGACGATACCTCGACGGTGTTGTATCAGGAATTCTGCGTCGGTAGAGCTATCAGACTACTGCCGAGGACCGAACGGAAGAGCTTTGGCAGGCGTGGCGGGAAAGGAAGAGATGCCCGGATGTCGGTCCGCCGGAGGTTACAGACCAGGTTGGAGTGGTAGCTGCTAGTGAGGCCAAGGGGTCGACAAAACGGTGTGTCCGGAGTGGTCACGTCTTTCCAGCGGGCCAGCGGGGATTTTCCGAAGTGAGAGAGGTGCAGGAAACGGCAGAGGTTGGAGGTGTGCGCACGCCGGTAGCAGCGCAGCAATGAATGACGGTGGCGGGGTAGTCGGGGCGGCACCAGCTGTGGGGGAGGGGTACGTCTAATAGGGGAAGGCAGGCACCGAGGTAAGGGCAGGGCAGGCTAATATGACGCAGTTCTATGGCAGGATATGATCAGTTGGAGTGACGCTTTGGTATAGGTCCGGAGTCTAGTATAGGTGGGAGGATATGTCGGTGAGGTTCGGAGCTCTTCTCGTGGTCTGCCTGGAACGGTGGCACGGGGGACTGACCAATGCAAGGGCGTGTATCTGGGTTCACGGGTGTGCAAAGAATGGTGGCCAAGTGATGGCAGTTGTCGATAGGCTGCGGGGGCGGGTGTTGAAAGAACAGGTGGGGCGTGTTCCTTCCGGGCAGGGCTGTATCGCTGGAGCTTGGGAGTAGCTCCTTCCGACGACCAGGACAGGTCGGGAGCAGGGGAGGGCAGGAGCGCCCGCGCTTAAATATGCCAGAGATTTCTTCACTTTGAATGTCTACCAACGATTGACTGAACAGCTCCCAGTCACGAAACATGAGACGGCGCTCGTGTTTCGGCTCGCTTCCTGTTTCTGCGTGGCGGTGGAATCCCCTGGCTGCAAAGACCCCCAATCTCAGGGAGAGTCAAGGTAGGAGACACCACGGAACCACGGAAGCCAAGACGAGATTGGCGGATATCCATGGACGGAGAGCATAGTCGGTCTCGGCTCGCTGATTCGGGAGGCAGCCCAGGCGTCGTGGTCTGTTGCCTGTGTGGTCGGGATCCGAGGGGCCCTCTCTTCTGGCCACCGCTGGTGGGGATTACGAATCGACAGGAGCCTGGAAGAGGATCACTCTCGACCAAGGCGACGGGCATGGCAAGAATAGCACCATCCAACTAGCCTTCGGCAAGGTGGTGCCGGCGCCACTTTCGTACTGGATCAGCTGCCCCCAGAGCTCATATGGAATGCAGCCAACCCATCGGACAATTGGCCATGTTGGGGGCTCAAGAGCGGGGGCTCTTGCCCGGAAAATGCAAAGGCGTGCCGGCCGGGAGGTCCAGAGGCGAACCAACCGACAGTGCAAGCAGACACGGCACGAGCTCCGGCGACGATGTGACCGCTGAGGCGCCATGCAGCTGTTGGCAGTTCCCTCCGAACCAACCCACCGCCTCGGAACCTACCTTACATGCCATCCCACTCATCTGCTGCAAGGAGTCGGACCGGCTGCTGCCGCCGCCACCATCCCGCCTGCCGGGTTTGGCAAATAGTGCATTAAAGAGCTGCCCAGTCTTCTCCTTCTGTCCAGACGTGACCTATCTTCAGTGGCCGCCGGCGTGATCTTCATGCGCCCGCATCACACCGTTCCCTGCCTCATCACATCGCCGAGATAACAGGGGCTATCATAATGGCCAGCTTACTCCGCCTGTAAGCAAGTGCAGGGAGGAGAGACTTTCCCGTCTTTGCGCGCCCTTGCAGAGAGGATAATGCACGCCCTGGCTATGCTCCAGAATCTCGTCTCGAGGTCCAGCCCAAGAAGCATGGGCGCTACCCAAAAATAAATACAACGGAGTGTGCAAATTGTCGGCCCGCGAGCTTATTCCTTATTCTCCGGGTCTCGACTCTGGATGCAAGGGATACGCCGTCTCGAAGTCCTTCATTTTGATGACTGCGTTCTCCCTGCGTCTTCGCGAAACGTTCCGTCTGGGCTCAACTCAGCACATATTGCGCTCGACGATTTCCATTCAACCATCGATTGCGCTGCGTCTGATAGTTCTTCTACAGAGGCCGCCACGCTCAATCCCGCCACGGGTGCGGGATTTGGAGGTCCTACATTGTATTTCTTCAGTCATCCTTCTATATCCCTTCTACAGTCCTTCCGTGCGGACGCACTTACACGGGGAGGGCTAATAGCATTCTGCGGCGGACAAATGTAGCCCCGGCCGCTCCTTGCCGGGTATTCGAGCGAGGCAACCCGACGTAATATCTGAGTCCTGTGACATTATCCTCTCCGTGTCTGCCCTCACATCAGAGCTGAGTGACAAGTTGACGTTTAACCCATCGAATAGAATCAAATAGAAAGCATACTAGTGCCTGTTTGCCTCTTGTGCGACATCTTTGGACTAGATATGGCGCTTACACTCAGGGGAATGTATTACGAAGAAGTCCTTATAGAGCTTTATAGTTTCCATTCCAGACGATCCCGAGACATGTAGAGCACAGTCTTTCCCCAAGGCTTGTTACTTAACACCCGCATGGGAGGCAGCGGAAAGGAAACAATCGGTGGAAGGCGCCGTTGTTACCCACTTCCCCACATCTTGGGTGATGTACTGTAGTGGGGCAAAGCAAGGAGCGGCCAAGCTTCGTCTGCCCCTCATCCTCCGACCCGCGGCAGAGACAATAGCCGTCCGTCTCTCAGCTTCATAATAGCTCTTGGCGAAGTGCAGTGCCGTACAGCGTCACCGCCGAGCTCACTTACACGGACGGAATCAACTCATATCACACTCGAGCCAATTCGCCATCTAAACTTACATATCCAGCTTTTGCCTTGAAAGTTCGAGTCTGTGAAGCTTGACTCACCTTCGCATCTCAAGAATTCAGACGGGCATTCCAGTTCTAACGCGGGAACTATGGTGTGCTTAAGCGGAAGCGACCTGCTCAAGGACGCCCCTAGCGCCCTTGCTTCGGAGGGCGACTCGCTCGTCTTCAAGCCCCTGACGCTGGCGGATCAGCCCGCCTGCTGCGCCGTCGAGGAGGCCTTTGTGAACCCGGAGCACAGAGCCAGCCCCGAAAAGGTGAGGGCATCACATCACTCTACTGGAACGGACCTTCTCCGGTAACCGTGGTTCCAGCTTAGGTAGACTCTCATTAACACGCACTTAGTTCAACTACAGACTGTCCAAGGCCTCACACATCTCCTACGGCCTCTTCCTGCGTCCGGAGCCGAACCCGCGCCCCGGCTCGCTCCTCTCCAAGATTGAGCCTAGTCGCCTTAGCGCCATCACCACCGGCGATGAAGGTGACAAGCTCATCCTCATTGCCCAGCTAGTCTCGACGATGGGCAGCGGCCCTGTCGTGAATGACACGGACATGGATTATCCAAAGAACTGGCGGGACCCCGAGGCGACCAAGGATTCGCCACTCGGTCACCAGGAGAACGGTCGGACGGTGTGCGTCCATTCACTGGCTGTCATCCCTGAGGTCCAGGGTTTCGGCGTGGGGAGGTTTGCTATGAAGGCTTATTTGAAGGTGATGCGCGACTCGGGGCTTGCTGACCGCGTTGCGCTTCTTTGCCAGGATGTAAGTTTGGGACTTTGTGCCTGTTCCCAAAAGGTGCGGGCTGACATTGTTGATGCTAATGCCGACAGTACCTTGTATCGTTCTATGAGAAGTGCGGCTTCAAGTCGCTGGGCGAGAGCAAGGCGCAGTTTGGAGGAGGCGGCTGGTATGACATGATAAGCCCTTTCTCTGACGCGGCTTGAGAGCAGGGAAACCAGCCTACGCCCACGACTCCGTGGACTAGCTGCACAGGCTCTGCGAGCCGCTTCAAAAGGGATGATAGGCCCTGTGGGCATCTATAGTAAGACATTCCCTCTAGAGGTAGAGAGCATCACGGGCATCGGTCTATCTTACGAAGGGCTTGCTTGATGTTCACCCCCTCGCATGATCTAGCGCAACCTTCATGACGCGCCCAGTTGTGAGATATCACCGCAATGTCCTCTTTATTTTTCTTAGAAGACTTAGTCGCTCGCCTTGTACTTGCTCCTGTACTCCTCCGTCTTCTTGATATCCTCCTCCGATGCGAAGCTCTTCATGCCCTCGATAATGTCGTCGAGCGTGAGGATCGAGAAGATGGGGAGGCCGTACTCCTTTCTCAGCTCCCCAATCGCACTCGGCATGGGCTTGCTGTCATCGCCGTCGGGCGAAGGGAGCTTCTCCATGCGGTCCAGCGCAACAACGATGCCGACCACGATACCCCCCTCCTTCCTGATCTTGTCAATAGCATCCCTCTTCGCCGTCCCCGCCGTTATGACATCGTCCACAATGAGCACCCTCTTCCCCTTCAGCGGCGCCCCGACGATATTCCCCCCCTCGCCGTGTTCCTTGGCCTCCTTCCTGTCAAACGAGTAGCACGTGGACGCGAACCGCTCAGGCTCCAGGGCACCGAGGCAGTACGTCGTCAGGGTCGCGAGCGGGATGCCCTTGTAGGCGGGGCCGAAGACGATGTCGAACTCGAGGCCCGAGGTGTTGACGGCGTCGATGATGGCCTTGGCATAGGCGCGCGCAATGGCCTGGAGGAGGTCGGAGCGGAAGAAGGAGCCCGCGTTGAAGAAGTAGGGCGATATGCGCTTCGACTTGAGCTCGAAGGAGCCGAACTTCAGGACGCCACCGTCGATGGCGGCCTTGAGAAAGTCGGCCTTGTACTGGGAGAGGGAGGACATGGTGGCGGGTGGTTCGAGGGGATGTTGTGACTGGGGTGTGTGTGAGGTTGTTTGGAGTTGCTTGCGAGTAAGTGGGACGGAGAAATTTTGGCGGGGTTCTTGGAAGGAGGGGCAGCGACACCGGCCTTGGAGTGCTTGAGGATACCTCGACGACGGGCTGCACACCGGCGCTTTACAAATTTGTTAATCCACTATCATTATATGGGATTAGCCTTAGATTGATATCACCGGCGAGTCGGAGAAATTGGAGACTTTTGCGATTTTACAGAATTCCATCACATCCCATTCCATGAAAGACGCTGTATCTTTTTTTGGCTGCTGACCTCGCGTCTGGGCGTCCGGGGCCAATTGCCAATGCGGGGCAGACAGATGTGGGCCCGATAAGATAAGCCCACCTTTTTGCACTCCCGCCCAAGCAAAAAAAAGAATTTTTTATCCACCGCCTTTGAGATCCAGCGGTCGGTACCTCGAGACAGCCTCACTTCACCAACCCATCAACAGTCCTCGGCAACAAAACCATACCGCCGCCATGAGGACCTCTTTCAAGGATATCCCGCCGGTTCCGACGGCCCAGGAGTTCATCGACATTGTACTGAGCCGGACGCAGCGCCGCCTGCCGACCCAGATTCGTGCTGGCTTCAAGATTAGCCGTATCCGCGCCTTCTACACGAGGAAGGTCAAGTTTGCGCAGGAGACGCTGACTGAGAGGATCGGCGAGATTATCGAGGCCTTCCCTAGGCTCAACGGTACGAACACATGGTTCTGGAGGTCGCATGAACCATGCGACTCACCGTCTAGTCGTTGCAGATGCTAATGCTGCGCCCAGATATCCATCCGTTCCACAAGGATCTCTTCAACACCCTCTACGATGCCGACCACGTACGTACCGCTCCCGGTCACTCGGATACAGTTCTTCTGGGCTAGAACGCCGCTGACAACCGTAGTTCCGCATCGCCCTGGGCCAGCTAAGCACCGCCAAGAACCTCTGCGAGACCATCTCGCGCGACTACGTCCGCCTCATCAAGTATGCGCAGTCGCTCTTCCAGTGCAAGCAGCTCAAGCGCGCCGCCCTCGGTCGCATGGCTACCCTCACCAAGAAGCTGAAGGAGCCCCTGCTGTACCTCGACCAGGTCAGGCAGCATCTCGGCCGTCTCCCGGCCATCGACCCAAACACGCGGACGCTCGTCATCTGCGGTTTCCCCAACACCGGGAAGTCGTCGTTCCTGAAGAGCATCACGAGGGCGGATGTTGACGTTCAGCCCTACGCCTTTACGAGTGAGCATACCCGCGGGTCTACATGATGGAGGGGCGATGTCTGACAATGTTGCAGCCAAGAGTCTGTTCGTGGGTCACTTTGACCATTCTTACCTCCGATTCTGTGCCATCGATACGCCCGGAATCCTGGATCATCCCCTTGAGGAGGTAAGTTAATTGTTGTCCACATCACTATATATCCTTACTAACTCGTCTGCCAGATGAACACCATTGAGATGTGCGTAACTCATAATCTGCTCCTTACAGCTCCGTACTGACTCTGTTACAGGCAATCTATCACCGCGATCGCTCATCTCCGGTCCGCCATCCTCTACTTCATGGACCTCAGCGAGCAGTGCGGTTACCCCGTCTCTTCCCAGGTACGGTAACTTCCCCTGGTACAAGTAGCCACCGCCGCTAACACCGCCGCAGATCGCACTATTCAAGAGCATCCGGCCCCTCTTCGCCAACAAGGTCGTCTTCCTCGCCATCAACAAGATCGATATCACGAAGCCCGAGGATCTGAGCCCCGAGTTGCAGGAGGAGCTCAACGAGATGGTCAAGAACGGCGACGTCGCTGAGATTCTTCAGCTGTCGTGCAACACCCAGGAGGGTGTCCAGGAGGCTAAGAATGCCGCCTGCGAGCGCCTCATCGCCGAGCGTGTGTCGCAGAAGCTCAAGGCGGGCACGTCGAGCTCTGGTGCTGTCGGCGGCCGTCTGGCCGAGGTCATGACGCGTATCCACGTCGCCCAGCCCATGGAGGGTACGCAGCGTGAGACCTTCATTCCCGAGGCGGTCAAACACCTCAAGAAGTACGACAAGAACGACCCCGAGCGACGCACGCTTGCCAAGGACATCGAGGCGGAGAACGGCGGCGCGGGTGTCTTCAACGTCGATCTCAAGGCGGACTACCTGCTCGAGAACCCCGAGTGGAAGTACGACAAGGTGCCCGAGGTGCTGGACGGCAAGAACGTCTACGACTACATCGACCCGGACATCGACGCCAAGCTTGCCGAGCTTGAGAAGGAGGAGGAGCGCCTGGAGGAGGAGGGCTACTATGACGAGGACGAGGAGATGACGGATGAGGAGGACCGCAAGACGCTCGACGACGCTCGCAAGATCCGCGAGCAGATTGCCATGATCCGCAACGACGCCAAGATGAAGAAGCGTCTGAAGAACGCGCCCATCCTCCCTCGCTCCAAGCAGAAGAAGAAGCTCTCCGAGATGGACGAGGCGCTCGACGTCCTTGGTGTCGACACTTCGCGCTTCGTGCCGGGCATGCAGGCGAGCCTTCCGCGCCGCGGGCGGGCGTCCAACAGGAGCCGCGCAGGGACCGAGGACGACGCTATGGAGCTGGACGGGCCTCAGACGGCCAAGGAGCGGGTGAGGGCCGCGAGCAGGGCGCGGGGTCCCAAGATGAACAGGATGGAGGAGGGTGTGGAGGGTGATACGGCGAGGTCGAGGGCCGAGAGGCTTACGAAGCTGAACCAGAAGAAGATGAACCGGATGGCGAGGCAGGGTGAGGCTGATAGGCATGAGACGCCGGCTCTTGCGAAGCACTTGGTGAGTTTCCTTTCCTCCGTCTCCTTCACCCATAATCCTCCCCCCTTTTTCTTTGTTTGGGTGGGCCCCCCTGGTGTATGCAGCTCACTGCTAACAACGTCAAACAGTTCTCCGGCAAGCGTGGCATCGGCAAGAACCAGCGCCGCTAAAAATCCCCACCTACCTACCCATCTGCCCTTTTTTTTTCCCCTATTGCACAATTTCCCGTCTCATGATGAAAGTGGTTACTCGGAGGTGAGGGGGGGGGGGAGGAAGAGAAAAAAAAGTTTCTTGGCAATATGAGGCGTTTCCGGTCATGTTTCTTGTCTTGCACTGCGGTCACGGGGGCCCCACCCGTTGTTCAGAGATATGGTGGTCTATAGGTCTTTTTTTTCGTAAGAGTTAATGGTGGGAATGCTCAATTGTTTTGCGCGAGTTTGAGAGGTGCTTCTCGTTTCATCGCTGCTGAGGCGGTGAATGAATACACGGGTCTGTGTCTGCCGTTGGAGAATAGTAGCCGTTTACTTTTACACAGATCACATCTCACGAACAGTAGCACGTTATACCACATCCTGTCGTCGGGCATCTTGTAGAGTCTTGACACTCGGACATCGAGCATTTAATGCAAATACTACTAAATACGCCTCTAGAAAAGATCCACTCGCCCCCTTTTCCACCACCTTACTCCTCGACGTTGATGCCCTCCCGGAGACCCTCCACGACGAGTTCCTCGCCCGCGCAGCGGCGGTAGATGTTCTTGACGTCGTCGGTCGTCGTCTCGAAGTGGCTCGTGGCGTCGTAGCTCTTGGAGATGAAGAGGTTGTCGTTGGAGCCATCCTCGAGGGGCTCGGAGATGGGGATAGGGGGGCCCTGTCGACTAGTCAGCTACAAGTGCACTCGGGGAGTGAATCAGGGGCGGGGCAAGGGTGGCGCACCATAAACTGCTCCTCGATCTGGCCTAGGCGCTCGAGGCCGGGCTGGAGCTCGAGGTGGTGGTTCGCCGAGGACTCGGCCATGGTGGAGACGATGGCGATCCAGTAGCCCTTGGGGCAGACGTTGTGGGCGGAGGACACGCAGGCGATGTAGATATCTAGAAAAGCGTCAGCTGCCATCCCGTATAAGCCAGCGGGAGAAGGGAGTCTAGTCTGCCTACCGTTCTTGCGGCCGACCTGGTGCTGAGGGATGATGATCTGGCACGAGTCGGTGTCGTTGGTGCCGGCGATGGGGTGCTTGAGGATACAGATGGCCCTGAGCACGTGGCCGACGACCTTGACCTTGTTGGGGAAGTACGAGGGGTCGCCGAGGATCATCTTGGCGCGCGTCTCGAAGCTCATCTCCTCGACGCCCGTCATGGTGGCCTTGATGCCGACGGCCTTGTCGCCCTCGTATATCATCTCGTCGACGTTGGTGTTGAGCATGTAGGTACCACCGTAGATGGCCGACAGGCGCGCGAAGCCCTGGGGCAGCTCGCCAAGGCCGTAGAGCGGGTAGATGTAGGGCGACTTGCCGTACCGGGCCACCGAGTTGCCGTAGAGGCGGATGCGCTCTATGGCCTCGGGGGCCTTGCCGGGGACGCCGACGTACTCGTCGTCGGTCTGGTAGAGGGCCATGGCGTGGCCGATGAAGTCGCGGGTGCCAGCCTCGAGGCCGAACTTGTCGTAGACCTCCTTCATGGTGACGCTGTTAATGTCGAGACCTGCCGCGTGTCAGCTGCCGCCTTACACCACATACTAGCTACACCGAACGCCAGACGAGTCGGGAGCCCCCACTGACCCTTGTGCGTGGCGGGATCCTTGGGGTCAAAGGTGCCGATCCACTCGATGAAGGACTTCATCCTCCGCTTCTCAAAGATGCCCATGAGGGGCGACTTGAGGGCCTCGGCGGCATCGGAGGGGACCTTGGCGACGGTGGCCTTGGACCCGGCGCCCTGCTGGACGAAGCTCCCCGCAACCTGCTTGAACTCGAGATACCTGGTCACGTCGGTCGAGACGAGGATGTTGGTGAGCTCGCCCGAGGACATGAGGAACTTGGGGACGAGGTCGATGTTCCAGTCGTTCGCGCGGCCGTACTTCTTCCATGGCTCCTCTCCCTCCTTGTAGTTGCCGTACTTCTTGAAGAGCTGCGCAGGGGTTCGGCTGTCAGTCGGATTGGTCGAGAAGCTATCGCAAGATTCAGGGGTACGATACCGCTTCGATGTTGAGGGAGGCCGCCTCGCTGGAGAACGAGATGTGTCAGTAAAAGGAAGCAGATGCGTTGGGAGCCTAGGGGAGCTTAGAGGGAAGCACATACCCGCCGTAGTGGTCGTTGCGGTCAATGTGGAGGACCTTCTTCCCCTTAACACTGAGCACACTAATCCGCGGAGCGGGCCGTTAGCGAGGAAGCTCTCGGAAACCAGCAGACAGCTCCGCGGGAGCCCTACCCAGAGAGAATGCACTCCGTCAAGCCTACACGAGTCGCCCGTCTTCAGTCAGCAAATGTGGTGGCCCGGTACAGCTTCCCGCCACCGCCTGTTCCTGACGATGCGGGGCTGCGAAGCTGCGGGAAGCGGGAGGCGGCGCGGAACGTACCAGTGCCCAGCACAATGACATCGTACTCCTTCGCGATATCATCCATGATGACTGTGTATGTGAGTGAAAGGGACAGCTATTAATGGGTGGTAAAAAAAAACGTATAGGGGAGGACAAAGAGCGCTCAAAGGGGGTTCTGTGGGGTTCGGAGGAGAGGATATCCTGATGCGGGAGGGGGCGAACTGGGGAAGAATGTACGGTGAAGGCGGCCCAAGCTTTCTGTTAAGGAGGGGTCGCTTCGGGCTGCTTTGCTGCTTTTGGGTACTGCCCATTCGGGCGGTCACCAGGGTCCCTTCAGGTGGCCCCAATACCGTCAATCACCTGCCAGGTCCCCGCCCAGGCTCAACTGAGCTTTCCCCAACAGACAAGATTGCCAATCTGACTAGCTGAAGCTTTTAATTACCCCGTGTATTATAAGATGGACCCAGCTGCACTTTTATGACTTCATATGACTTCGGCCCCTAGATACCACTATGCTGCAAGCTCCCTTGGCCATTGTGCCCGGAAAGGGGGAAACGCAGAACGTCTCACACGTACCTACATAGACGAGGATCAGGCCAGTACAAGTACAAATAGCTGGACCCCAGGATATTCTATCGATGCAGAAATTCGATTATTTATGCCTCTACTACAGTACATATCCTACAGCCGCTTCATAACCACACGACCGACCGACCTCACCCCCCCTCCGTAAGCAACTGCCCCTCGTTGCGGGCAGCCGCAAGATGGGCCTATATCGTAAGATCCATTGTATCAAAGAAGCAGGTAGTGCAGGCGGGTATCGAGATCCCCCGGCTATGAGGCCGGAGCAGGCTTGGCTGGCGCCGCCTCGCTGGTGGTCGGGATATCATCCTCGAACACCTCGCCATCCTCCGTCGGCGAGTAGACCTCGCCCTGCCCGCTGAGGTTGATCTCCTTGTCTCGCGCCGCGAGCTCGAAGGCGTCCTCCCATAGGTAGTACCGCTCGGTCAGGACGTGCTTGATCGACTTCATCGTCCGCTTGATCTATAGACACGGGCATGCACCGTTAGCCCACTGTCCACTGTACAAAGGGGGGAAAGCACTGGATAACTCACCTCGTTATCGCGATTAGTCGCCTCCGCCGCGCCAAAGCCTATCTTGAGCCTCTCCCTCTCCCTCGACATGGTCGAGATCTTGTTCCTCTCCCGGCAGCACACCCACCACAGCTTGTGCAGGTCATCCCAGTCCTTCCTCCTCAGCTCCTCCACTGTCCACGCCCTCCCGTGCTCCCTGTCCTCGGCGGGCGTCCTGATGAGCTTGTCGGGACCCTCGAAGAAGGCGTACAGCCCGTGGTTGGGGTCGACCTTGACCTTGGGTATCGTCTCCGCCGGCCTGGGCAGCGGCTCGTTGGACACCGAGACGGGCTCCCGGAGGCCCGACCGCCGCAGCGGGCTCACGCCCCGGAACCGGTTGTTGTCCCGCGTCTTGCTCCTGTGGGCCGGCTCCTGCCTCTTGCACTGCGACGCCGTCGTCGAGAAGGTCGCGGCCCACGCGGCGCGCGGGAGGGCGGCGGTAGTGGCCTGTGTCCGGAAAAGGCTTCCCATGCAGGGCCTCGCGACGATTGGTGTCGCCATTGCGCCGGGTGTATATCGGTGAGGAGGGGCGTCTAGCGGTTGTTCGGGCTGATGTCGAGGCTGTGATGTGCCCGTCTGGAGCTCATTGATGGATAGAATTTTGCTGGCCAATCAGACGCGGTCGCGCACGAAGCCGGTGGACCCACGTGATAGCGTGCATCACGTGACTTTGGTTGTCCATGTCCAAGAGCATCACGAGACAGGCGGCAGGCTTCTAACATGCTCTGTTTCATTGGGTTTGAGTACCGCAAAGGATCATGAGAATCAGGGGAATCCAATGCCATATTCGTTCACGAATAGCAGAGTTTCGAAATACAGCTACATGGAAGTGGAAGTCTACAGTACGTCGACAACACCATGAGATGCAGCCCGTCGACGCCGAGAGAAAGCGTGCCGTCTCACCACCTTCAATCCTGTGTTCTGCGCCCGATCCACGGTCCGGTCCGCTGAGCCGACGGCGTCGCACCGTCGCACAGGACGGCTGAAGATGCATGCCGCTGTGTTACCCTCCCCGCCTGCCGCCGGTCCCATCTTGGTTGATCGATCCTTGCGCCTGCAGCCTGCATCAAGCAGGCATGGAACAGACGGCCCTTCTGTCTGTGCGATTGATCGCAGTCAGTGCACCCCCCCAAACCCGAGTTCGAGCCTACTAGGTCATCGTGAGCCTTGTGAAGGGGTTGATGGGACATGGTTTGGGATAGACCGCAAGCGCTGCCCTGTCCTCAACCCTCGTGCGTCCCCCTAGGCCGAGGAATCTTGGCCCTGAGGTCGTTGGCCATGCGATGACTCTGGCACCCTGCAGTAGATAAGGTTCCCGCGGGTCTGCAAAGTTCGCGACGAGACTAGACGGCAGCCGGGATCTTAACTCTGAGAATCGAGCAACAGGGGATGGCGGCCACTGCTTGTCGTGTCTCAGCTCAGCTTTGAATGCTTGCCCCCTGTTTCTCGATCGCGACTGTCTGAGTCCGAGTGAGATGATCTGTCGAGGAGACGGATGCCATGATTCGTGCGGACCATTCCGAGCCGGGAAGCCCTGAGGCGACACAAGATTTCAGTTGACGCAAGGCTGGCAATGACCTTCATGCAAGGGCCGGAGGCAAGGGGCCTGCCCAGAGAGGGCACCGCGGGGGTCGCGAACACGTCTCACCGACACCGCGCCCAGGTCTCAGCCAACATCCGTCGCTGCATTGACACCTGAACCAGCCATCGTCATCATCACAACATCCAGAGGGCCACGCAACGCCGGGGATCCTGTCGCAGGTAGAGGTATGGATGTCACCTGTGCTGCGAAGTTGAGAGTTGACGAAACTGCTTTAATTGAATTTGTTCAGGGGAGACCTGGCCAAAGGTCCTGTCTGTATTCGCAACTTACGAGGGTATGAGAGACATGGGACACACTGCAACCCGCGAGATCCAAAGGACCATGGAACAAATCCCCCTTCCTTCCAGATGACTTCTCACCGCCAGACTTCAATCCTCTGCCGACGAGTGTCAACCCCGCGCGCGGCCCGAGTGTCCGTATTAGGTCTGTCCCCGAAACCCTCCGAGTTGGAGCGAACAAAAGACCAGGAGCGAGACGCGACTTCCTCCCCCCTTTCATATCGTGAGATTGTCCATGACGTCGCCGGCTGCCCGCGGCACATCGCTACCGTTGCATCGACGTGACTGGGTCAGTTCGGCCTAGAAGGGGGCCGCTGTCACGCGGTCTCGAGATTGCGGCGGGTGTGGTCCGGTCCTCCGCTCGGAGACACGAGGGCTGGGTCACGATGCTTGCGACATTGGGGGTCAAAGGGGCCGTCACTTGGCGGTGAGAAGGGACGAGACACGGTTGACGCTGATCGAGCCTGCAATGTCATCTTGCAACAAGATGCTTATGCCAGGTTCACACAATACAGTATACAAAGGTAGAGGTCACAGCATAAGCCAGATGCAGCATCGTGAGATGCATCGCCTTGCACAATAGACATGCCCACGCTCCTGGACAGCAAAAGGTCCCCTCCTCAGCACCAGCCAGCAGACCCCGGTTCCCCCACTTGCCGAGCACAGCATCCGAAGGCGCCAAACCCTTCCCAGACGGGAGCATCACGCATCGCACATTCTCGACGGGCGGTGGGTGGCCACCGACTCTCGCGCTAATGCCTCGTGAGCTGTGCGTCTTTGCAGAGTGGCTTCGGGTCTTGTTGTAATTCTTATGCCCTCATTTCGCACCATCGCCACACTGTCTAGACCAGTCTCTGAGCGTGCACAGCCCGGACGGGACAGGGAGGCGAGATTACAATTGTCGGAGGGAGGGGGGAGTGTACTTTGTTTACTTTCGCGTGTACGCGAAATCCCTGTTTCGTCGCGACGACGTAATCCCGACTGAGCTCGCGACAATCCGATGAGCAAACGACGGCGAACTTCGGGACGCAAAACTTTCCGACATGCCAAGGGTACTAGAGAAAAAAGGCATGTCCTCCAGTACCAAAGAGGAATAAGGATAACAAGCGCCGCCACCATCGCCTCCATGACCGCAATCCCCAACACCGGGCTGAAAGCTCAACGCCATCCCACGAAGCTAGACCGCCCCGGTGGCCTTGGTGGCGACAAGGGGGCGGGGGGGGGCGTCCCTCACTCCCCTCCTCCCAACCACCTCAGGGGTGTAGATTCCCCGAGCCTGGCTCCGGAGTCTTCGGGGAGGGGGGATCGTGTGACGGGGGGGTTTGGTCGGAAGTTGTGTTCTTCCCACGGCCCGGATTCTCGATTCATAATTGGCGCGAGTCCTTTTTCCTGGCTTGTGAAGGGCAAATGTCCGAGGACCGGAGGTGGGAAGGAGAATGGTTTGGAGCGATTATCGGTACCTAATCATTTTCAATCGATTGATCAGGGGGGTCGGTACTTTTTTTTTTTTATAGCCGAACGCTCCAGGGCGACTCCGTGAAGCCTGGCCCGAAGCTCTTTCACTCCCAATCATCAAGGTGGGCATCTTCGACTTTATATGTCGTGTAATGCGGAGGCTGCGGGACGCGCCTTTCCAGAAGCCGTAGAACAAAACGCGCTTGAGCCGTGCCCCAGAAAGAATCCATCAGATGGATCCCCCCCCCTTCTCCTTCGAGAGGTCAGGGCGGGGACTTTATCCCCATACAAAGGGGGCCACGCGGGAAGAAAGTGGCTCCCGGACTCCACTGGGATGGGGATCGATCCTGGCCCATTGTGATTTCGAGCCGAACCCGCGGGTCTGGATGCTGTCTCACCGGCCGGGATGGAGGTGCAAGTGCCGTGAGTGTATGTGTGTGTGCGCTCCAGTGGTGGAGCAGCGCACCGAGTTCAGGCTGATTTCCAGAGCGAGCACGAGGATTTCGTCAGCACCTTCCCACAGACGACGAGAAAAATGCGTGCAAAATGTGCGAGAGTACCTCGGTCCTCGCTGACGGGGTACAGTGACAATCGAGACCAGCGTGAACACATCAGCCAAGTAGCGGTACCTACCCGGAGCAAGGGGGTTTCCTTCCAAACGACACTCCGGGGGCGTCGTTTTGGGGGGGAAAACAAAAGAATAGAAAAAGCCCATATCGTCATCATCAGTCAACATCTGCAAAAGGACCCAGTCGATCCTTTTGTTGTTTACTTTACTCCCTCCCTGGGTTAGCCTCCGGCACTAACCCTCGCACCATCGTCACACACCGATAATTGGGCCTGAGCGCTCAAACGTGCCGAGGCAGGTTGGAGTGCGAGCGCGGGAGAGGAAAAGAAACAAAAATCCTGGACACGGGATATGCAGCGGGATATGCAAGCCCACCTTGTCGCCCCCTGATCCCTGTTCTCCTTCCGAACCAGATCGGCCAAGCCACCGCTGGCCACCGGCTCGTCATGGCGGGAAGGCTGGGCGCGTTCATTATTCGTGAGCATTACTATTAGCCCACGGATGTGCCCCTTGATCTGTGGGCTTGTGGGTACCGGACCCCGGTTAAACTTTGTGCAACGGCTCCGGCAAGGAGAGCTGCCACGAGGGGAATGGGTCTTCTGTACTCTCCCCCGCCGCCTCGTGCGGAGGAATATCCTCACTGTTGTGGGCACATATCCGCCCGGGTCCCATTCTTGCCCGCCATGTTGTATCCGACTTTTATGCAAAAAAAAAAAAAAAAAAAAGAAAAAAAAGAAAAAAAAAAGGGGGGGGGACATTTTGCATCCCCACTGCCACCGGCGGGCAGGACTCGGAGAAATACAAGGCACTAGTTTCAATCGCTTCAAGAGCGACGCTAATCTACGCCATGCCCATGCCATGCTCTCTCCTCGCGCACACTTGGGGCAGGAAATACTTATGAAGAGGTCCCGAAACCGATCCTGCGACGCGCTAAACGCCCGAGGGGAACGACTTTCGTTCCCGCCTCCCACGCTTCGGGTTTGCTCGCCCGAGTCTACTTGTATTCTCGTTATCCGAGGAAGCGAATCGGAATGCGCGGCATTGTTTTCGCTTGCCCGATTAATAACAATGGCCGTGACGGTAATGTCCGCTAGTCGAGCCGCGGAAACGGCTCCGGGATGAAGGCACTTTCGGAACACCATTAAAGACTGTGATGCGAGGGCAGGGTGAGGCGAGGCGAGGCGGTTTGGAACACGCGCTGGTACGAAGTGACGCGTAACGCGAGGTTGGGGCGCCCCCCAGGCTTACCGCGCGTCGGTACCCCGGTGCAACGTATTTGTCAAAGCCGACAGGAGAAGGGATCAGAGCCGATATGAACGGGGGAATGGCCGTATCAGGCAAACACAGCTTTCGGGCGAGAGGATCGACCCTCGACGCTCTGCGGGTTAACACGGAGCTTCCTCCTGCGGCCGCTGATCGATGATGTCAACAGGAGAACTGTGGCTTGCCTGAAGTCCCCGGCGCAGACCATTTTAGCCTCTGCAAAAGTATCAACCTGGGGGGTGTGGCCGTATTGTTGCCTCGTATTTGCGAGCCATTTCCCGGGCGAGCTCACCCCCCCCTTACCGAAATCTGCTCGTGGGGGTCCGTTTCCCGCTCGGGGTACAACTGTACATTCTTTGTCGTCCGGCGGGCAATCGAAAAATTTCCCCTCACCATCTCCCCCTCACGGAATACCCACCCCCCTCCCCTCGGCTCCGGGAGGGGCCCAGTTTTTTCTCCAACAGACACTGATTGCTGCGGCTCAAGTGCCACATACGGAATGCAACGGGGCATCCCGGGAGGAGGAGTGGGAACATTGTGGGCTCCGAGGCGTGTGATGCCGCTGATGGCGGCGCCACTTGGTCCAGGGGCTCGCGGACGGCGCGAGGGCCCGGTGGGCTTTCGTTGGGTGCACAGGTAATTGTGGGAACGGCTCTATTCAGTGGGTATCGAACACCCCCCGTTGCTTTTTGAGGACATGGAGGAGTTGGATGTCGTGTGCACACCATGCGGATGCTGTTTACTTGGCAGTCCATGCCCAGCTACGGCGTGCATGGCGAACGAAGCTGCATGGCGGGACTCTTCGGGCATTGGCCGAGACATGCAGATCGACCTGCATCTCGACACATTGAGCGCCATCGTCGCTCGGGCGGTTAGAAACCACGGCATCTGGCTGCCCTAGCACTGTCCCAGCCAGTGTATTTTCCGAGTCAACTCCTGCGCTCGTACTCGGTATTCGGTAGTTTGCTGACACGTGGAAGTAGGCTTGCGTAATACCCTCCTGAGCTCGCAAACTTGCCCAGGGAGGGCCGGGTACCCGGGGAATCACTCGCCCTGCAAGATAACGACGGCACGCATGCCCTTCCTATTCCGGCATCCGACCATCGTGAGGAAACGCGACGTGGTCGCTTTTGGAAACTACTTCGACGTCACAGGCTGGGGCCCGTGGGACTCGGCATCCTCGAGGGCCCCTCCCCAGTAGCCGGGGGAGGCGGCATCGGAGGTGGAGCCCCCCTCGGGCATCTCTCTCAGATCTTGGCTATTCGCAGTGGAGCCGAGACCGTTTCGCAGATCAAGGCTCGGGCGCGAAGGAATGAGGAGCGCTAGCATTTGTCGAAGGAAACTACGAGTACGAGGGCGAAGTACGTGTATTGACCGAGCAGTGTGCGGAGATGCTCGGTATACTTCATATCACCGCGTATTATGGCCCTCAGTACAATCCGCGCGAAGATCCCAAAGGAACCCCCAATCTCTCCATCCCCGGTCTCCGGGCGTCCTGCCATCGTTGGGTAGCATTCGTCGATGGAACAGAACAGCCAAGACGCAAGGTGTCGAAAGGGCGTGCGCCGTGGGGGACAACTCGGACGGGTTTCCGGCCGCCGCCGGCAGCCAGAGCCAAGGCGCTGGCAACGCGACGCATTGCACGAAAAGTAAACAAAGCGACGTGTCGGATGCGCGCCGCTGCGCCCCGAGAGGGGGAACTTCTCCGCCGGACGGCAGGCTCCCGAGTCCGGCAGCGTTTCGCTCGACCGCTGCGTCGTCACTTCTTCCCCCTTGGTGCCAGCTTCGCGCAGAAAGCGGTGTACCGCCGCGCAAGAAGGGGCAAGTCTCTCCGAGGGCCATGAGGATCACGGAGAGGGTACCATTGCGTTCTTGGCGCCCACCTGTCAAATTTGACAAATCTGTGTCAGACGAAGGAGATTTCCTGCCGGCTCACAAGCGCTGGGAGAAATTTTCTTCGTTCCCGCAATCGTATCATTTTCGATCTCTTCGCCATGGTTTTTAAAAGCGTCTGCAACGTCACTCTTGAGCCCTTAGCGCAAGCACCGCCGCGTTCCGGGGCCGGACTAGTGATGCCGGCGCCGTGCTAGTCAGGGCGTCTCCGAGGGGAGGTATTACGGGGCACCTTCCTCATTGCTGCTTTCGCGACAGATGGGTGGGTGGGGCGGGGCGGAAGTATGGACTCGAGCCCCGATGGAGTAATCTCGGGAGCTCCTCTTCCCACAGCTCGCCTGGTTCACCGGCGGTTAAAGACGTCCCGCTGTGGGACCCGGGTACCTCGTAATGCCGGCGGGTTGTGGATGCTCCTGGGGTTCTGGCGGGCTTCGAGAAGGTGTGGATATGTGGGAACGGGACCAGGATTGAGGGAGGAGCTCGCGGCGTTGCTTGTGGGCTCGGGATTTGACCGACCGGGCTTCGATGTTGAGGACTCATTTTTTGAGGATTTGATATCCTGCCGTTTGATTCGTCTCCTTCGCAAGCACTACACCAATACGGTTTTTGTACTTGTGCAGAGTTGCACAAATGCTTGTTTTTCGTAATCTTGCGCGAACCGCTTCGAGCGTTGTATTTCTAATCCGATGTACCTTCCTAATGTGGCGCCACAATGTACCCTTCAACGTCCGGACCGGACCTGCAGTTCCTGTGCTCGGAGTGCTCCTCGGGATTTCGGACCAACTCCGTCTGGGCGGGAGCGGTAAAGTACCTTTCTTCCATCTGCTCAAATGACCCTCAGCAACGACAAGTACTTGCCTTAGTGACCGAAACAACCAGGACGAAGGTTATCACGAGCAAAAAGGACCTTATCGTAGACCGGAATCCTGATATTTATCTGTGCTGGAGGTAGGCGTGGGATTCGAAGCGTGGCTGAAAGCTTATTATGCGGACACAGGATGTGGGTTCCTGGGGCAGCGCGGGTTTCGGTCCACCTCTCTCTGCTTGTGCTTGCTTGTATTCGCGGGGGTAGAAGCCGCCTGCCCGCTTCGAGCAACAGTCTCAACGGAAATGATAACCACAGCCACCGCTATAGCCTTGCGACGTGCGCCGGACGAGTTCCACCCCCCACCAAAGTGGAAAGTAGGGTCTTGCAAGGTGCGCATGTGCAGGCCATAATGGCAGACAGACTCGCGGATTCTAAGCCCAGTGCAACCAGGCTACTTCCTACGGCTTCCCTGTTGGAGCTGGACCATCAAATGCTTTGATGCCTCATATTTCAGCCGGACGGTTGCCGAATTGCTGCCAGGCCAATGCCGGCTCGAGTATATCTGGTATGCCGAGTAAGCTAGGTAACGCAAATCAGCCTTGTACAACGCATCTCTGCGGTCTGCTAGATGCGGCTTGAAGACTCGTCGCAAACCGTGTGAGCCTGGATATCAACGTGGCTACGCCATCTACCGAGTTCTCTGTTCCGAGCTACGGCGCCAAGAGACGGATATGCATAACACTCACGTAATTGGCAACGGCGACAGCATTCAAGAAGCCTCCCTTCAACTGACCATGTGTGGCGACCTGACACTCTAGTTCCAGCCCGTGGCGCTGAAAGGCACAAAGCCTAGGCCTGCTCTAAGTCCTTTTTGCCTCACCCTGGATGATACAGACTGGACAAAGGCTAGTGCCGACGTGTCAGAGTGTTGTCATGATGTAGGTTCTGGGCCTCCTTTATCCACGATCCCGCTTTATCCTGTACAAGCTCGCCCAGCGTCTCGGAACAAGCATGGTGAGATGCATGGTGAGGTCAACAGTCTGAGCTCGGAGGCTCCGCTCCGATCCTCCAATAGTGAAGCACACACTTCCAGAAACGGCAATTGAGACTTGCAGTCGGCCAGATGTGTTGGCTCTGCCGCCTTGCGGATGGACCCGTTGAATTGCATGGCTCATACCGAGCGTGCTACTTGTCCTCGAATGGATTCCACTGTTCTCGGGGACTGTCTTCTGGAGAAATCTTCTCTCTTTGGAGGGGGGGGGGAAGCGCCCTCTCTTGGCCCCCACGGGGAGAATAGAAAGGCAACGCGAGGATCTGCATCATGTCTTCGCCTGAGTCTGAGCCAGCGCGCCCTCGCAGACGTCATCGCCGCCCATGGCCAACCACCAAGTCCCCCCGGCGCCCCCACCATCGTAGCGTCACATAATCGTGACATGTGTTGTTGTCCATTCGGCGGTGAAGCCCAGATTCGGTTTCCGGCTAAGCCGCGAACAAAGCACCGTGAGTGTCCCGTAGACGCCGGCGAAGCAGTTGGCGTGTCTATCAAATCTCTGAAATGTAAACACGCGAATAAGTGGACCATGAGGCATGGCTGGTGAGCTGCTGGTCCAGCTCCAGACGCATATTCAGCCGGACGGGCCACTGAGGGACTCTGCATTTGCGGCACCACGGCGCCTGCCGCTGCTGGCCGCAAGTACAAGTATCTCGCCGGGTATTGGTACACACCCGGTGGCTCCTGCTGCCGTGGGATTACAGAGCATAAGTACCGTACACTCCCTGGGGGTCTGCCGCCTTCGACTAACCCTGGTCTACTCGCCACCCCCCACCCTTCGCAGACGCGTGTGGACGCTAGTCAGGATGGCGTGGTACCTCGCTCGAATGATTGTGCCAGTGGGAGGCAATTGACTGATCGTTCTTCCTGCTCCGACAAAACCGCCTTCTCCCCAAAGAAAACCACTTCACAGAAATTTCCACATCTCTGTGATTTTCAGTACCCACCCGTCCACCAAACCTTGTCCGCGCCGGCCAGCCTCTGCACGTACACTAGCCCTCCGGAACATAGCGGCTAGCGGAGACTCCATCCCCGACCTGTAACGAGAGAAGGAGAGGCCGAAGCGCGGCGCACTCCGTGTACTCTGTACCAAGTACCGGACTAGAGCGAGACCCAACTCCCGAGTCAGGGCCGAGGGTCGCAGGGTGTCTGTTCGTTCCACGCTAAGTACGACCGAGAACGGAAAAAACTATATCCCACTCTCGACGTGGGCCTAGCCTCTCGCGACGGTCCCGTTATTTCCGACCTTTTCGAACCTCCTTTCCTTTTTGCTCTTTTTTTTCCACAGTACAGCCGCGGTTCCCACTTTTCGCCAGACTTGGTCGTGCCTGCCCCGTTCGCGTACCTGACAGCGTCCCGCCTCCTGCCCAAATAAAAGGATTCGAGACCCAGTTCTCCACCCAGACCCTTCCACCTACCCCATCATCCCACCACACCCACACAGACACCGCAGTTCTTGGAGCCTCATCCCGCGAAGCTCCATTATTTCGGACCCGTTCATCGACGCCTCCGAACTACATCGTCGCCAACCCCATCTGCCCAACTCGACCTTGGTACCTTCTTCGGTCGCGTCTCCGGATCACCAGCTGGATCTTTGTAGACAAAGGTTCAGTCTCGATTCAATCTTTGATACGTTTTACGACGCCAGACGAGTGATCCGCACTCAACGTCACGTTCTCCTTTTTTTTTTTGTTTTTTTTTTCCCCTTCGCGTCTCCAGTACCGCTGGCGCCGGTCTGTCGCGCACCCGCGATCCTTGATCGGAACATCCCTGAACGGCAACTCTTTGTGGGGTTATTATGGAAAGAGTGCACCAGTCGACTGATGGTTTAGCTTCTTCCTCGACAACTGCCTATCCTTCTCCCAGCACCCAATCCCACGCGTCTCAGCCGGAACAACAACAAACGCACGCCCAGGTTCTGCCGCCCATACTTGATCAAGGACAGAACAACGCTGCCCGAAACATCATGTACGCTGGCGGCCACCCACAGACGCACGCGCAGCCGTCGCCGAACGCACCTGCTCCCGCGCCCAGTCTGCCGAACTACCATCAGCAAACATCGCAGCCCGGTCCCAAAGGCCAGCCCTACGCCATGTCAGGCCCACCTCCATACCCATCGCCCCACGCCTTCAGCGTGCCCCAGACGTCCCAGCCGATGTCCCACCCTCAGCCCATCGCGCCCGCTCCTCCTGGCGGCCGCGGCGCTCCCGTCCTGCGTCCCATGCCCGGCGTCATGAACCAGCCTGGCGTCATGCCGCACGGCGGCACCGTGATGCAGCAGGGCCCCCTCCAAGAGGGCGAGCAGCCCACGCACGTCGTCGGGAGCCAGGGCCGTCGGGGTATCCTCCCGAGCGCCCCCGGCCGTGCTCCCGTCGGTCAGGTCAACAGCAAGGGTCAAGTGACGCCCGTGAAGGATGCGGACGGAAAGTTCCCTTGCCCGCACTGCACCAAGACGTACCTCCACGCGAAGCACCTGAAGCGCCATCTCCTTCGCCGTAAGTGCACACCAGCGCGACCGTCGACCGTGTCTCGGCTATAGCTCCCTTGCCCTTTGCCTCTGCTTGCGAGCAGTTCTCGCTAACTGCATTTATCTAGACACTGGCGACCGCCCCTACCGCTGTGTTCTGTGCAACGACACCTTTTCTCGGAGTGATATTTTGAAGCGCCACTTTCAGAAGTGCTCGATTCGGCGAGGCAACCCCGCCGGAGTAACTCACCTTTCTCTCCCCCAGGCCCACGTCAAGAAGAGCGCCCCCCCTGTGCAGCAGCAGAAGCCTCCCGTCGGGATGGAGGGCGGCGACCTCCACCACCTCAACGGCGGCCTTGGTAACCTGCAGGGCGACGGCATGTCGCACGGGTATCCCATGGTCCCCGTGCCTGACGGGCTCCCGAACATGGCGAATGACCAGGGTCAAATGCAGCGGCCCAACAGCGTGAACAGAATCGATAACCCGGGCGCCCAGGACAACAGGCCCGGCGTCCCCGGCCCCGTCATGGGGTCCGCTCACGGCCGCCCCGGCTTCGAGCAGCAGTACGGCAACAATGTCTCCGCGCCCATGCAGGGCCAGCAGATGCAGAGCTACAGCATGCCTCCCAACCAGAACGGGATGCCCATGTACCCGGGCGGTTCCAACTCGAATCAGCAAGTTGACTGGAGTCAAGTGTTTCCAACCGGTGCGCAACATTCATCCTACGCCGCCAATAACTTAACTCCTAATGTTGGTCAGACGCAGATCCCGGTCAAACACGAGCATAATATCGATACCGGCCGAGCAGACGGGGTCCACGGCGTCAACCCTACCGATTCGCTCTTCTTCGCGAACTACATCGCGCCAACGACGCAAAATCCTTATGTTTTACTCTCCAACCAGCTCATGTCCTTCCAGGCGACCGGCTCCGCTGACTCGGGCCACGCCGAGCAGCAGCTCTTCCACGACTTCTTCAAGCCCGACAATATCAAGGACTTCCTCGACAAGTACACCAACTACAACATCCACTTCCCACTCATCCACGTCCCGTCCGTCCGCATCACCGAGATGAACACAAGCTTACTCGCAGGTCTCTGTTGCATCGGCGCGTGTTACTCCGACAAGGTGTCGCCAGACCTCGTCCGCGAGGCAATGGACTTGGTTAGGGTGGCATTCGAAGCTCACTCGCGCCAACTTGAAAGATGGAGACAGGGCGATCTGCCGACCGCCGTGTCCCAAGCTGACTGCGAGGAGATGCAAGCGGTGGTGCTCATGTCTTCTCTCCACATCTGGAACGGGTCTCAAGCCCAGCGCACATGGGGCCAGAATACCCTCGCTCTCCTTGCCGGAGTGGCTCGGAGTGCCGGCCTCTTGAGCATCACTCCCGAACCTACACGCTACTCGGCTCTCCACCAGAAGGGATTCTCTCCGCAGAACTTTGACGTGTCAAGTTTCGACTGGTCAGCGTGGGTAGAGCAAGAGACAAGGGTTCGCCTTGTACATATCATACTCCTCTCCGACGCGGCACTGGGCATGTACTTCAACATGAGTTCTCGGCTGTCTCCCTTCGAGGTAGACATCCCACTCCCCAGTGACGATGGAGCCTGGGAGGCGAGGACAGCCTTTGACTGCGCCGCCGCCCTGGGCCTGTACGGGCCGGAAGCCGCCAAACAGAGGAGTATCGACGGGACGCACCGCGCAAAGCAGCCAGAGGCTAGTCTTGCACTTCAAGCACTTCTCCATGGATCGTACCAGATCCAGCCGGGCAGGACCAACCTTTATGGGAAGTTCATTCTCATCCACTGCATCATATCGTTGATACGAAACGCCCTGGTGGACCAGAATGCGGCGGCGGCGATGAAGGAGCTGGGAACGCCACCGCTCCACGACTGGATGATGAGGGGTGACGACACTGCCAACAGCGGCCGGTCGACGCCGGTGGGAGACAACGCGCAGCAGCTACCTGTGCAAACCCGACAGGCGTTCTCGACGGCGTTAGACAAGTTCAAGGCGAGCTGGGATGCGGACATGGCGACTCAGTTCCCCCCGTCGCTGCAGGCCAAGAACCCGCGGCGGTACGGGTTCTCTCGAGACGCCATCCACTTCTACTGGTTGGCCAAGTACATGCTGAAGCACACGCGGCCGTCGGACCTCCAGCTCCCGCCGGACGCGCGGGTTTCGCAGGTGTTGGGATTGTTGAAGTCGGTCAAGACGTGGGTGATGACGGATGGGGCATCGCGAGGAGAGGAGCTTGGGTCAGTTGGAGACATAAACAAGGATTACGGCGTGGCAGGAGGCACATTCAACTTGGCGGAGCTTTTCGCTCCGCTCCCGAATCTGGTAGACGACCCGCGGACACCGTCTGTGAAGACCGAGATCGACACAGGCATCATGTGAATACCACGACATCGACATACGTCTCGCGGATACTTTCCGCTCTGTTTCTTTTTTGTTTTTTTGTTTTTTCAGTTGTTTGCTATCTTTGCATTCACGGCGTTCCAGTCGGTTTTGGTTCTCGATTTCCGTTCGCCAGGTTTTCCACGCAATCGGACAAAAGTCAATCCACCACTGTTCTCGAGACCGGAAACATCAAATTTCCCCCCAAAAAAATCACGTTTTCTTCACGTTATCCTTTTTTAGTTTTGAGTTATCTGCATGGTCAGGGGCCGTTGGTGGTTTCAAGTCGGATGTTTTTCTCATTCGTGTACTTTTTCCCCTGCAACGTTTTCTTTTTCCTGCTATAAATTTGAGTCTGCATTGGAAGGGGACGGGTACGAGTGGAAGGAAGGAAGCAATGGAAATGGCGGAGGAGGAAGGGGGGGTACAAAAAAGACGGCAAATAGACGGGAGTTGGAATTGCATTAGAACGTCCTTCATCGAAATAGAGCTGGGGGGGCCTCAAGGGAAGAGCCCCGGCAGAGAAATATTCTTTTCATCTTTTTCAGAGGAGGCTTCTGCTTTTTCTTTTGGAGCGTTCATGACGTTGACGGCCGATCTTTGGTTTTTTCTTCCCCCGAATCGGGTCATGTGTTTTTTTCGAGGCTCTAGGTTGGTATGGGGACAAAGTGCAGCTGTCTATGGGCGCGGTTCATGGGTCTGTGCTGCCTTGGGGCTGGTGTGAACGCAGAGGTGGGATGTTCAGATTGCGTACATTCAGATGTCACATATGAGCGATGGAAGGATGGTACATAGACGGTGTGGTTAAAAAGGGGGTTGTGTTAATACAGTGGTTTTTGTTCCTAGATTATTGATGCGTTTGGGAGCACCCAAGGCAGATCGTGATGTCCATGTGTTCCTTGGCCGCCGGCCTTAATAGTTACTCGTACAAAGCACGCCTGCAGCCCCATTGCTCATTTCAAAAGCAAAAATGGACGGTAGGTAGACCCTCATTCCACAGCAGAGCCTCACCTCGCAGATAGACCCATACTCCTGGTCCAGACCCTTATCCCTAGACAGGCCCTCGCTCCCAGACTGCCTGTTTCCTCCCCCCCCCCCCTCTCCTCTTCTCTTTTTCGTTCCACCCCCATTTCACCTAAGCAGAGGGCCCTCACTTCTCCCGATCAACAATCGTAACCCGCGGCCTCATGGCCTCCAGCCTCGCCGCCTCCTCCTCCGTCGGCACGAAGTAGCGCTCGCCCGCGCGGTCCGAGAGCCAGAGGCCGCCGGCGCCCCAGGCGATGATGGCCACGCCCAGGCCCGCGCGGTGGAGGGGCTTGAGGTTCTTGTAGGCTCTGTTCGGTGCGTTAGCGGCTGGGCGGACGGCGGGTGGACGGGCAGAGAGGTAAGGTGAGAGGGTGGGGTTTGTGATGGGACGTGAATGGATCTCGGGGGGAGGGAGAGAGGCGTATTGGGAGGAGGGCATCGCGAGAGCGGGTGTGGGAGAGTGGGGGCGTACTGGAAAAGCATCTTGATGATCAGTTCATGGCCCTATGCAGGCGGCAGATGTGTATTTGATACGCGGTCGTCGACAGCCTTTTTGTTTTTTCGCGGGACCCTCGCCAAACGTCGAAATTCTCGGGGCGACGTCTGAAGTCGCGAGTCGCAGTCGCGGTCACGAGTTCATGAGCGGCAGGGGGGAATTAAACCCCACCCCCGTGGCGTGGACCTAGAGTAACGGCCGCCGCCACCCCGCAACCCACAGCACCTACGGCTCATTGGGACAGAGAGCAATGGACTACGTGGATATTCCTGGGAGGGTTGGGCAGCTTTTGTCCCTGCTAATACGCCCTTGGGCATCGCTTCATTACGAAAGTATCATTAGGAGATTCTCTTTTCAATCGTGTTCGACTGGCTACGTCGTAATATCGTTATCGAAAGAGCTTCGGGGACCCCGTTGGTGTCGGGAGACGGCAGGTGAGAGGACGGAGATCGATGGCAGAGAGGCGCCGTTTTTCTTTTTTTTTCCTTTTTTAGGCGTTATGAGGTCATCAATATGGAGATCTACATCTCTGTGCGGTCCGTGATGTCTCTTCTCTCTTCCCGTGCTTGGCTTGTAAGCCTGGTGCTGAGGGGGGAAGAAGTCGGCCGAAAAGCAAACTTCTTATGGTAAGACTCCGTGGCTCGCCCGGCGACCCACGGTTTGAAACAAGTTCATTTCAACGTTTGCCCCGCGACGTTTGCCTTCGTCTTAGGCGGAGCTCAAGGTTACGGGGTCCATCCCCGAGGGTAGGTGGGGTCAAAGGCGGATAGGTGTAGGCGCGTAGGTTATATTGGTACGAGACAAACGTACGTGCGAGTTGCGATTTCTGACATTGGGTTTATCCTGATTTTGACTGATGCTCTAGCGGCGCCGTAAGCGGGTTCGCATGCTTCAATTTCGTCTGCGACATCTCATCACCGCCAGGTGGGCATGTCCAGGTTCCCCTTTTGACAAGACGAAGTAAACCAGTGACTGTGACACATCTTGGCGTCTAACGACCGAGAACCACGCCCAGATACCCCATCGCTCCAATGACGGATCGTAGAAACATCTTGGGTCCAGACTCAACACTGCATATAGTAGAGTCCTCTATACGCGGGGCTCTCCCGGCCTCTGCCAGTTAAGAGCCGCCGTCACCTGTGGGCTTGGCCCTGGCGATGAGAGAAGCGTCAAGGCTACAAGGTTAAATGTGACAGCGAGAGGCCCCGTGGCCCGCTGCCTTCGAAGTCGTGGATGTGTTGGGGATGAAAAGCGTGAATGCCTGAAATAACCCTGTGCGCTTTCGGTGGATCTCGAAGAGGAACTTTACTTGTCGACGTTTCTTGGTGAGGACGGCTTCGTATCAAGTTGCGTACCTTATCGGGGGTAATCCGCCGGTTCGAAGCTCTCCTATCTCTATCTTCAAGGCAGCCGTGCCTTCACCACGAAGTTCAGCTTCATGTAGGCTTCGTCTTCGCCCATACCCTCCAAACTCTAGCATACCTCCATGCTCGCTACACGTCGACAGAAAGAGCCAGGTGCCCAGTTCTATAGATGAAGGAACAAGCGATACTGCTGCCTGGAACGTGCGTTATTTTGCATGTGCATTATCCAGGCTCACTTTCCTAAACGCCGTCACCTCATGCTGACGGGCGCGTGTAAAAGACTGAACTTCAGTAAGTCACTCTCCAAGCACACGCCATCCGGCAGTGATGACCCTGGGCACTTTAGCGTATAGCTCCTACAGGATGCTCTTTCCCGGCCCAAAGCTTGCTTAGTCGTACCGGCCGGAACAACCGTCAGGAGCGACGAGGAAGGTCCCATCCAGGGTGATGTGCGGGGAGCTCGCGCCGTATCGTACCTTCCTTTTGGGTATTCCGGAGGGCTTCGAAGAGGCTGGATGAGCCAGCGCTGGTTTACTCGTCAAACATTGGGTTTCAACTCTTCCAATCTCCATAGAGACACTGCATGCTATTCCTTGCGGAAAGAGCTCGTGAATCCCACGCCGACTTCTCCCCATGGGCAATGCAGCTCATGTCAAGGTAGGCAGCGGAAGCGTCTTCTGCAGAGAGCCTTCGATACTTCGTCCCGTCGGTAAAGACGCTAGGAACCATGCGAGACATCCCGCTCGAACGCCCGGTGAGATTAGGCTCGACGGTAGATGTTTCACTCCTCACACTACACGACGAACCCCAACCGAGCGGTGGTGAAACGGGGGAAAATTGGAAGGGGGTTCTTTCTTGCACTGGCGCCGGGGGGGCGAGAACGGAAATCCCCACAGCGGCGTCTGCCCTAGGGCCATCTAAGAGGCTTAACGGTCAGGGCTAGGGTCGGAAAGCGCATGGGGCAACCCACTCTGGTCCCTCGAAATATTTCCACGGGGTGGGAGCTGAAATCGCTTGCTGCAAGGTACCAGCTGATAGCGAGCAGATAATCTCCCGAGGTCCGCGAGTCGCATGAACTGTCGTTGCTCAGTGGGGCAAGAGATTAGCTTTCCCCGCATCTGAGTCGCGGTGGCGCTGGTGTCGATATTTGAGGGAACCCTCTGGTTCCTTTGTGCCACCCGTCTCACACGCAGTTCGTGGGGAAAACCCAACAGCTGCGAGATCCCGCACCCGCCTCTCCCCCTCGCGGAATTCTCCTCCTATTGTGGGGAAGAGAGGTGTGACACGACAATTTGCGCGAGGTGATACCGGGCGGGTGGAAATGACGGGGTTGCTTCAGCTGAGGTTTGCGTGCTGCGTAGCCGTGGTTTCAATCACGACACCTGTCTGGTTTGGTAGACGAGGCGGGTCGTTGGTGAGTTCCAAGCTTTGCGATGTCGACAATTGATTTCAGACTGGTGTGCAGGGTCTGGGCCTGCTGCAAGCGAGACGCGGCTGTACGGGCAATGGGCGTGTCGAGGCCCCCGTATCGCATCGACGCACGGGGTACGATGGGCAGTCTCAACCAACTGCCTGCTTTAACTGTTGCATTTCAGGACGAGACCGAGCAGGGCTCGTACCCGGACCAGCTCCCGTCGTATCTTCACGGCAACGTTGATTACCACGCCAAAGCAGGATTGCGGCCGACACTGCGACGCTGTTTAGACCACGGTGACGCAATGCAACCGGTTTGCGGCACAAGTACTCGTGTTTACTAGGCAGGCCAAGGTCGATAGCGTCCCGGACAGCATCCAAGGTCGACTACTGTACGTCAGGCTATCACCGAGGTCAGGGGCTTCATTCCACGGCATTCAAGCGACAGCCCAGCGCGGGCAGCCCGCGCCACCGACGATCAACCCCGGCCGTTGTGGAGCATTCATTTTATACCTCCTATGAAGGATGGGCGTGCTTAGTCCACCCGCAGTGGGCGACCGTCAGCTACGTCGAGAACAGAGGAAAAGCAACACGACACTTAGCGATGCAGCCCGACATGGGCCTTGTTCTACGACTGCAAGCATGAAGTCATGCCCTTTCATATCCCCCACCCGCAGTGAGATCCTCGCGTGTGTTGAACTGACCCAGAGTCGCGGCATGGCAGCGGTGCAACTCTCCCACGACTGTATCAGTTAGGCTTCCATCACAACTGTGTGGCATCCGTGCTACAATGTCTGAGTCTCTTCCTCGAGAGAGTTCCGTTCCTTCATCAGATACTTTCTTCGCGAGAACCCTTCTTCATAGCTCTTTTTGCTTTTCCGTGTCGCTGCGTGACGCCCAATCCGATGTTCCGCTGGAGCCGGCTCGAGACCCCTGTGTCTCAATGCTTCGTTGAAAGGGCCGCCGCCTCCGGGAACCCGTGGTCGGAGAAGCCTTCGTCGGGATTCGATCCCGTTGTTGCACCCCTCATCCCCGTTTGGTTGGTAAGTCCGAGGCGTCGTGTTGAGACGACGACGTTCCTCTGACGCACAGCCGCAGCGGCGCATCCACTCTGGTGCCGGCATCTCCGAGCTGACACGCCTGGTCGCTGCACCGCGCCGGGTTGACGGGGCAGGCCGACAAGACCGGTACCGCGGCTTGGCTTCAACATTTTGAGAAAATAGTCCTTTCTAAGCTGCGCTTCCTGAGGGGCTAGACAAGCTCTCGCCCTCGTAGGAGGCCGTCAACCTTGTGCAGCTTGTTAGATCGCCGGGGCGTTCCAGACAGCGTATTCGCACGCTAAACACGAGGCGCTAACTTTGGCGAACCACTCGGATGGGTCAGGCCTCAACGCGACTACCGATAGGCCCCCGCCACCCCTGTCCCCTGCCCGCCTGCCCTGCCCCGCCAGTGGGACCGCCCATCTCCGCCCACCCCCCCCCCCCCCCCCCCCCCGGCCCCGACTGACGCCCAGTTACAGCGCTAAGGCCAGAATCAGCAAAAAGGCCTGCACCTCGTCGACTCCATCCCGCTTTCGCAACTCTGGCGCCGACGAACGCCTTCAAGCCCCATCGCCAAACTCGGGCCAACAGCCAAAAGGCCGCCCTTGCCGTGACAGCCTCCAGGTCATTGGTGCGACGAGCCCAGTGGCTTTCTTTTCCCTCGTTTTCTTTTTCCCCGCGCGCATTCCACTCGTTTTCAACTCCTGCGTCCCGGAGTCCCAACGAGCCTGACCGGACAATCCGCCCCCGAAGGGCGACTCGACGAGCGAGCTCTCTTTGTTCTCTTGCAACTGCTCGTCAGCAGCGCCGAGCACTCTCCGAACAACTCCCCCGCCACCCAAACGAGACCGACCGACTGACCGCCCGTCCCAAAGGGGCTACCTCTTCTCCATGACCGCCGCTCCCTGACGACAGCGTCATGCACCGAGTATCAGCCCTTTTGTCGTGGGACAGGCGGAAATCCGCCCCGAAGCCCAGCGCTTCCAGCCGCTTGCCGGCTTCTGCGCCTGCCCCAAAGGTCAAGAAGGAGGCTTTCTGGCCCTCTACTCTCGATCACGAGTGCGAGAAGGCCGCGCGCATATTAAAATCATTTTGCAGTATGGCTACTCCCTCAACAGGCTCTTGCGGTCTTGGCCGGCTTGCCTCTCTACGCTCCTATTGCTAACCACCTCCCAGACGATGGGTGTCTTGCGCAGCCCGAAGGCGACGAGCTTGAATCCACCGCCGAAGGCATCCCCGTAAACCTTGTCAAGCGGATACCGAAGCGAATCGTCCAGAATGCCGCCGGCATCGCCATCTTCACATGCATGCGCTCAGGGCTGTGGATGACGGGCTCTGGCGGCTCGGGCATCCTGATAGCACGCAAGGCGGACGGCACCTGGTCGCCGCCCTCGGCGCTGCTCCTCCACACGCCCACCCTGAGCTTCATCATGGGCATCGACATCTACGACTGCGTACTGGTTATCAACAACCTGTCCGCCCTGGAGTCCATCATCCAGTCCCAGGTTACGCTGGGTGAGGACGTCGGCCTCACCACAGGCCCGATGGTGCCGCACGGATCCGGCGAGGAGCATATTCGGTGGAAGGACCTGGGGAACACGGTTCTCACGTACCTCAAGGCGAGGGGGCAGATACAGCCTGTCAACCTCAACGGCTGCATGCTCGCCGAGCGAGCCAACGAGAACGAGCGCTTCTACGGCGCCGGCACGACCATGATGGACATCATCGCTGGAAACGTGGTCAAGCACGTCGAGGAGACGCGCCCGCTCTTCGAGGTCATCAAGCAGGCGGAAGGCAGGACGGACGCGAGCTGGAGCATTATCGACCAGATATCCACCGAGTGCGCGCCCGGAGACGCCGTGATAGAACCAGCAGACTCGCCTAAGCCCACACCCCCCGTGTCCCCAGCCAGGTCCGCATTTGGTGTTCCCGACTCCGACGACCCGGATCCGTTCGGCGTCCTGGCGTTGGAGATGGCGGGCCTCGAAATCCGCGAGGCGGGGACGCACCTCCGGCCCACGAGCAGCCAGTTCGAGTTCGCACCGAGCCCGACGAGCCCCGTGTTCCCGCGGTTCAAGCGACAGAGCGTCGACACGGTCGCGACGCGGAGTAACCGGAACAGCTGCCTCTCGGTGCAGACGCACGCCACCGACGTGGGTACGCAGACCTCAACGTCTAACACGCCGCACACGACGCCGAGCCTGAGCCAGAGTGAAGACGGACGAGACAGGCATTCGCTTGAGAAGGCGCGGGCGCTCGAGGACGTGGCGGAGGAAGAGGTTGATTATACCAAGATTGACTTTTCGCCTATTGCGCAGCTTAACGGGGTGTCGCTGGAAGGGGCGGTGGTCGGGGATAGTCCGGCGGTGACGGATGATGATAGGCATACGGAGCGGGATGGCTCGGAAGACGAGGCGAGGAAGAGCTCGGCACCTACGTCGCCGGAGGCCACGCCTGTGCTGAAGGCGGAGGAGAAGAATGCGGGAGATATGAAGAAGATGGGGCCGGAGGTGGAAAAGAAGGAAGTGGAGATGGGAGAGGAGAAGGCGGACGAGGTGAACACAGAGGAGGCAAAGGCGGACGGGCATGAGTACGAGGACGCAGACGACGAGGACGACGAGGACGACGAGGACGCGGAAGACGGGGACGGCGACGAGGCTGTCGTCGTCTTCGAGGTCGCCTCCGCCGTGCAACCCGTGCGCACCGCCGCGGCTGTGAGGCCCCAGGCCGTGCAGGCCAAGGGCGCCATAGTCAACATCCCCAAGCGCATCCCGCCGCCCCTGCCGCTGCGGAACCCGGCCAGGAGATCGCGGGCGAGCAGGAGCGATATGGGCGACGGGGGGTCATTGCTGTGCACGCCCTCGCGGGCGTCGTTTATGAGCGAGATGGAACTGTCGGCTAGGAACTCGTTTGCTAGCGGGAGGAGTGGCAGGAGTGCGAGGTCGGGTGAGAGGGAGGAGTCGTCGATTGGGGATGAGCTGGAGACGCTTATGGCGGGACCCGAACGGTCTGGTGATTCTGTAGGAGCTCCTATTGAGGGGAGGCCTGAGAGCGCGCAGGATTCTGCGCGTGAGAAGAAGGGTACTTCTGACGCCGTCGTCGAGGGCCCTGCGAGCCCCGCGGAGAACGCGGCCACCAAGGATGTCCTTGAGGCTTCTCGGGCCCTCGTGCATGACGCCCCCGCAAAGGCATTTTGCGAGACCCTAGAAGAGACAACTCCTGTAGTGGAGAAGCCTGCGACCGAGGTCACGGTACAACCTACGAGCAACGGCATCACGGCTTAACGAAGGACGAAACAGGCAAACGAAAAAAAAAAAAAGGTCTACATGTACGATACGGCCGTGTGGAGGCCGGACGGAGCAAGCGGGTATAGGGGGTAATGGCAGGAAGCAAAAAGGAGTTGATAATTTTCTTTGTCCTGGAGGGGATCTGACTCGGTATCCTTCGGTTGGAGCGGTATCTCCAGCTGCGAGATCTTGGCGTTTGTCGACGGGTTTTGTTTTAGGGGTATCTGGTTCTGATCCCTCTTTTACTTGGGAGGGTCTTTGGGGGGGGTGTTTTGGTGGGGATATATCATGGTTCTAGGTTATTCGCGGGATCTAAGCGTTTTGTATTGGAGGTTCGAGGGAGAGGGGCTGGGTGATGCTGAGGAGTGTGCCGGTGGGTGAGAGATGAGGTGGGAGGGAGGAAGGTGGCTCGGGTGTTGGAAGTTTCGGGTTGCCGAGAGGTAGCCTCGAATATTATACCCTTTGCTATTCTGGTGTGTTTGTGTGATTGCTTGTATGCTAGGGATGCATCTGCTCGGTGAATTGCGTAGACTGTGCCGGGGTAGTGAGTGATGTAAGCGGACGTCCAGGTGCGAATGGCTCGCCCGTGTTCATTCAAGTTTGTCATTTCTCGAGAATTCCCCCCTTAGGTCTCATAAGCAACGGCTCTGTTACTTTTGAATGTAGTGTATCTCGTCTTGACCCCCCCCCCCCCTAATGCAACTAATTCAGATGGTAACACAAAATGTGAAGAATCTACTTTTATTTGCATTATGAGGAGCAAAAAGGTTTTCTATCGTTATTTAAAATAGTCACACCTTGTCAGACAGTAAGTTCTCATGGGTCACTGGAGACATTTGATTATGGACATTCCTAGGTGGCGATGCTGTGGGAGCAGTAGGCGAGCAGGTGTCATCAGCTGGTATCTACCTCAGTACCTCAGCTACACGTGACAGCTTTGACAACCACCTGCTCGCGGTTGCGGCGACTCGCGACGTCGAATTTCAATGGGAGACGTTCGCGTTGCGACTTTGAGAGGCAGACAGGTCGCGCCGCCGGCCATTGCACCAGCATTATCTCTCTCGGCATTCCGATACCCTAACCTTGTTATCACCATCTTAAAAGATTATTCAAAGCTCTGCATAGAGGTCAGGCCGTCAGCTGCTGGGCACACCTATCCACCGCGTCACCAGCGCACGACGCGACAGCAGCCCCAACGAGCTTCCCAAAGAGTAGCCCCGCCGGACCCTCGAAGCCTCCGACGACTCCACCTCCGCGACCATGTCGGGCGCCGCAAAGTGGCGCGAGGAGCAGATCCTCGTCGTCTGCCCCGGGAGCAGGACGACCATGGCGCAGCTGGGGTGCAACGAGCTAACGCCCCCCGCACACCGCATCCCGACGCGCATGTTCAAGGACCCCGAGGACGGCGCGTGGAGGCCGTACCACACCTTCAAGAGGCGGAAGGCCGGCGTGCAGAAGGAGGAGAAGAAGGAGGACGACGCGCAGGGCGAGGAGTCCAAAGACGACGACAACGAGTGGGAGTGGGTGGAGGACAAGGACTCTGACGAGGGCGCCATCTACCCCATGCAGTGTGAGTGAGACCTCGGCGCTACTAAGGGCGAAGTACTGACAATCAGAAGCCGGGCGCATCGTCAACATGCCCGCCTTCCTCGCCTTCCTCGACCACATCCATAGCATGCTCACAACGACGTACCACAACACGCCCATTGTGCTAATGGCGTCGCCGCAGTGGACGCGGGACTGTATCGAGACGATCACGCAGTTCGTCTTTGAGCGCACCAAGACGCCGTCTCTATGCATGATTCACTCCGCCATCGCAACGCAGTACGGCCTCCGCTGGCCCAACATGACCGTCGTCGACATCGGCTTCGAAAAGGTCGACGTCACCTGCATCTACGACGGCTCCGTCGTGAACCACCGCGCCCTCGGCGTGCCCTACGGCGAGAACGACGAGGGGATCCTGTCCGGTGGAGAGGTCTTCACGCGGAAGCTGCTGGAGCTGCTGGGGGACAAGGGCTTCGACTACGACAAGGCGGAGCAGCTGAAGAAGAGTAGTATCTGCGAGGTGCTGCCGTACAACCCCGAGTTCCCGGAGCGCATGGAGCTGCCCAGGGAGAACGCCGACACGGCCGGGTTCGCGCTGTCCGGGAACCCCGGCGCGGACATGGACAGGGCCGGGGAGAAGGCTGGGGAGGCGGCGCCGGAGGACGGGGCCGAGGACATAGACAAGAGCGCGGAGGACGGAGTCCTCGACGTCGCGTCCATTGTCACGAGCGGGCAGACTAAGGAATTCCTCGCTAAGAAAGAGAAGGACAAGGGGAAGGGGGGGAAGAAGGGCAAGGAGGGCCAGGTTGAGAGCCAGGCGGCTAGGATAGCCCGGCTGCCCAACTCAAAGAGGACGCACAACGTGTTCTACCACGAGGTTGTGGTGCAGGAGGAGGTCCCCAAGCCGAAGCCTGCGCCGGCCGCTGCTCCTGCCGAGGCGGCGGCGGCGACCGCAGAGAGCGGGGCTGCTAACGGGGATGCTAACCCGGAGGTTCCCGAGGGTGAGAAGCCCGCCGCGGAGGAGCCGGCCAAGGAGGGTGGCGACGCCATGAAGGTCGACGCGCCCGAGCCGGCTGAGAAGCCCGCGGAGGACAAGCCCGCGGAGGAGAGGCCCAAAGAGACGGAGGGTGAGGCACAGCCCCCAGCCGCCGCGCCCGCCGCGCCCGCGGAACCCGCGCAGCCCCGCGCCGAGTCCCCCGTCGAGACGGAGCTCCAGTCCCGCATCATCCGCAACGAAATCGAGGTGGGACTCGAGCGCTTCCTCTTCGCGGACCGCGAGCAGATCGATCGCATCACGACGGCAATCTTCAAGACGATCCAGGGCATCCCGGACATGTACATGCGCCCCGCGTGCTGGGACTCCATCGCCGTCGTGGGCAACGGGAGCCGGATCCGCGGCCTCCGCGAGAACATCATACAGACCCTCACGGCGCGGCACCTCGTCTCCCCTTCCTCCGCCACCATGTTCACCTCTGAGCTGCCGTCCAACATGGCGACGCCCATCGGTACGGGATCCCAGACGCCCACGGGCTCATTCGTCGGCACCCCCCACCAGATGCCCACCTCCGCGCCGGGGGTAAACCCCCTCCTACAAGCCGCCACGACGGCGGGGCTCAACGCGCATTCCGCCGCGGGGTCCGAAGGCGCGGCGGCGGCGGCGGCGGGAGCGGCGGGAGCGGCGTCGACGCACAGGTTCCACAGCCAGACGCCGACGAGCATCAAGCTCGCGACGCTGCCCTCGTACCTGGGGGAGTGGACGAAGAGCGGGTTCGAGGAGGCCATGTTCCTGGGGGCGCTGGTGGCCGGGAGGATGGCGTTTTGCCTGCATAACCTCGATGTCACTGGGGCGGAGGCGCAGAGGAAGATGAGTCTGAGCCGGGTCGAGTACAAGTAGGTTGTCCCCTGTTTCCCTCCACCCCCATCTTTTCCTTTTCGTTTCAGTCTTGCGCGGGGGCCCTTCGATCGCCTTGGCACGGTCGTCTCGAGATCCCCGCCTACCTTGGATGGTCCGTCTGACGCAGGGTCGTTGCTAACGCGTCCGTAGCGAGATGGGGCCCAAGGGCATCCGGAAGCACTCGATGCTCCAGTAGAGCACGCGGCACGGAACGCCCAATCGAGCAGCGCAGAGGAACACAGCGGCGGCGAAGAGTCCCGTGCTCTGGGGAGACAGGGGTCCAGGGGCGAAGCGGGCGTGATCATGTGGACCAGGGCCCCATGGGCGGGGGTGGAGGTTCTCTGTATCATGGGAGTTTAGTCGGAAATCGGAAAATGCTACCTTGCTTCCAGGAAATGACGAGACTGCTTCGTAGCAGTGGTCAGAGATGCTCCGGCGGGGCGCGGGGGGTCCCCTGACGGGCCTGGGGTCAAGGTTGCACTGCACACGCGCTAGGCCCATCCCGGTCTTTTCACACACACCCGTCCCCACTTGCGCCGGACGATCTCAACCATCGGCACAAGAGCTAAAGCTCACTTACACGGGACAGGAAAGCCAGTTGTACAAATCATGTTCATGACGCTATTTCATACCACTACGTGCTAGTATCCTTTCCCCTTTGAAAAAAAAAATAATCATGAGTAAAAGGACAAGATGATCCGAGGGGCGATTAGGGCAAGCGCAAGAAAGAGACCCGCGGAGGTCTCCATTTTCCCAAACGATGAAAGAAACACCCTCCCCCGACTTGGTCAAGTAAAAGTTCCCAAAGAAAATATAAAAAAAAAAAAAAAAAAAAAAAAGCAAAAAACGCCCTTGGTCCCCTTTTGTCTCTTGTTGGTGGGAGAAGGAGGTCGTCATGGGGCGCAAGCCTCCCTCTTCGTGGCGCTAGGACTAGCCGCTCAAGGCCAGCCAGTAGACCCAAGCCAAAGGGGGGGGAAGAGCCCGTCCCCACTCCAAACCTCTCGTCCCATCCTCTTCCTCAAAAGAAAAATTCAACCCCCGCGCAGACGCTGCTTCCCAGCACTCTACGCGGCATCAGCGGCCGGCGCGGGCTGCGGCACCCTAGTGACCTGCCCGCCCGCCCTGATGATGCGCTTCCCCGTCGAGTCCTCAATGTACGACATGTCCTTGTTCTCGAACTGGGCGCGCTTCCAGATCTCGACCTCGCAGCCGCCGCGGAGGACGCCGACGCGCATCGTCGAGAGGAGGTTGTGCGCGGCGTTGGAGTGGTCGTAGACGCCGCCGTTGAAGATGGCCGTCGCGTCCTTGCCAATGGCCGAGTTGATGAGGGCCCTGCCGCCGGGGTGGGTCTCGATGAAGCTGCCAACGTCGTGGATGACGCCGGCGATGGCGGTGAGCTTCTTGCCGTTGTCGCGGCAGTCGGCGACGAAGTCGTCCCAGGCGACGACGGGGAGCTGCTCGAGCGGGATGCCCCAGTCGAGGGTCGCCCTCTTGCGGTCGAGCTTCTTCTGCAGCTGCTGGACGCGGCCCTTCTCGATCTCGTTGGAGCGGAACTGCTTGAGGTCGTAGGCGAGGCCGAGCTGCTTCCAGGTCCAGATGCACCACTTGGTCGGGTCGTACTGCCACCACTGGATGGCGTTGCGGTAGTCGGAGGGGAACTCGTGGTGGAAGTTGTGGTAGCCCTCGCCGAGGGTGGCGATGGCCGTGATGACGTGGTCGCGGGGCGAGTTGCGGTCGTCGAAGGGCTGGTCGCCGAGCCAGTGGGCGAGCGAGTTGACGCAGAAGGTGGCCTGCTGGACGACGAAGATCTGTTGCCCGTCGTCAGCATCCCGTTGCGCAGCCTGGACAGAAAGGGATGGGGGGGCGCGCCAACTTACCCTGATGAGGCCGCCGTAGACGAGGCCGCCGAGGATGTCATTGAAGAAGTACCCGCAGAAGGCCATGGGGAAGATGAGTGCCATGACCACCACGCACTTGATGTAGTTCTTGTGCTGCCACACGACGACGGGGCACTCGTTGAGGTCGCTGATGTCGGTGCGGCCCTTGCGCTTGGGGTCCTGCTTCAGGATCATCCACCCCATGTGCGAGTAGAGCAGGCCCTTGCGGACGGAGTAGGGGTCCTTGACGGTGTCGGTGTAGCGGTGGTGCGCGCGGTGGTCCCTCGCCCACCAGCGGGCCGAGCCCTCGACGGCGCCGGCGCCGACGGCCGCGAGGTAGATCTTGAGGGGGAGCGTCGCCTGGTACGACTTGTGCGCCCAGAGGCGGTGGTAGCCTGGGAGCGCTTGTCAGTATCGGACCGTCCCCGCGGGGAGCCCGTGGAGGGAGGACGTCTCGGGGAGGGGGGGAGAGAAACTCACCGGCAGTGATGCCCAGGCCCGTGTGGAAGTAGTAGACCAGGGAGAAGATGGCGGTGCCGAGCTTGAGGGGCACCCAGTACGTGGCGATGAAGCCCATGAGCGGCAAGATGGCAATGAAGTAGGTGTTGATCCAGTTGACGTGCTTCCACCAGTTGCTCCACGTCATGGGCGTCTCCGAGATGTGCGGCTTCTTGGGGTCGAAGGAGCCGCCCTTCCTCAGCGGGACGTAGTCAGTCGTCCCGTCGGGGATGGGGGCGTCGACGCCCGTTGATACCGCGGACATGGCTGCGGCGGTCTTGCAGTCCCAGCGCTGCTGTGTACTCGGGAGAGGGTGCAAGAGGCCCGGAGGATGTCTGGGAATAGAGAGTCCGGAGGTCTCGGGATGCGTGCTGCTCGAGGGCGGAGGGCACCGAGGGTAGAGATGACGAACTCGAGGTTGGGCGAGTTTGGAGAAGGACGACGAGCCAAGGTTCGAGTCTTGAGGGGGACGTCCAGGGAAGTAGCGTCGTTAAAAACGAACCAAGTTGCCCGGAGAGGCGCGCCACGCAAGACAGGGTTGAGGAAGGGGGGTTGCTGCTACTCAATACCCGCGTGGGTCTGGGTTATGTTGGCGATGGGGGTTGGGGGGGGGCGAGAGAAAAGATACATGCGACCTACGCGTATTCGTCACGGGGGGAGCAAGTACCCCGCCCCGACACCCGAGATGCGGAATCCGGACAGACGCCGTCGCGGGTCAAGTCTCAACGCTCGGCACACGGTCGCTCCTTCACAGGCCAGATTGACCCCGCGCATCGTTCGATTGCCTCGGGATCTGGGGTGGTGAGGCATGGCGCCGCGTTGGGGGAGAATGTCCATGCATCGATGCACATAGCTTTGGGCCGTCCCCTCGCGCCGGGTCCCCGAGGCGCGGGTTGCCGTCATCGTCAACTTCTTGGCTGCTGCCCCCAACGGAATCGCCAAGCAACTCAACAGTTCGAGGCCACCTCCCAATCGGAGAGTTCCCCACCATCCCACCCGTTGGGGCGCCAAGTGGGGCCACTGACTGCGGGTGGCGGGCCCGTGGTGGCACCGAGAAACCCCCCCAACCAGGGCAAAAGATCCACAGCGTCGCTTTCGGGTCTGCGGAAGCTTTGTCTCGCGTGTCCCTCCACTTCCCATCACCATGATGAAAAAAAGAGACGAGGAAAAAAAAATGATACAACGCCACAGAAACGAAGCCACCCGGACAACACTCGTGCCCTACCTCGGTTCCCCAATCCCTCCAGCAGATGCCCTCCAATCCCACCCCACAACCTGAACCGGAAATCGGACAGACGTCTCTCCCGACGGCGGACGCCGTTTCCAGAAGCTCCCGCCGCAACGCCCGTGTAACCCCGGCCAACCCGGCGAAGAGAGCTTGTCAGCAACGCAGGCCAATGTCCCCCCCCCCCCCCCCCCCAACAGCTTCTCGGGAAGCTCCCTGCGCTGTGGGTCCGACGCCACCCTGCCCCTCCGCAAATAGAGGCACGGCACCCCCCTGTCACTCCGCGGCTGGGGGCAGGTGGCGCCACTCTGCTCTGGACCTCGTCCCACGTTTCATTGGCTCGCACGGGCGTTGCTGTAGATCGATCTGCCTGCTGCACCAAGAGCCCTATGGAATATCCTGCCTCGGTCCTCGACGGAGAGCATGTCTCCGAACCGACAACCTCCGACCTCACACACATCATGCATCCTCCTCCACGCGTCTCACTCCACGTCTCCACGTCGCCCACATGCCCGAACTTGTTTACAGGGATCAACGACCGGAATCCTTTGCATGAGAGTACAGTATCTCTACCTATTACACAACTAACCCCGGCCCCGTCCCAAAAGCAACGCAGCCAATGATCCCATCCCGTATGCCAGACGACGCCCGCTGTAAAGCACCCATGCCCATCCAACAATAATCCCACCAGGCCGTGCAGAATACATGAAAGTCAAAAGAAGGCCAAAGGAACAGTGTAACATCGCCACCCACTCCGCACCCCATCATATATGCTCATCTTGCTTCTGTGCGTTTCCAAAAGAGAGGAGATACGTCCGACTCGTTGAGTCGTCACATGCCGTGGAGTCCAGAATTCAATATCCAACCGAGATGGGCCGCGAAGCCCTCTCCTCCGGGCCCCTCTGCGCCGACGACATGGTCGCCATCTTCGTCGGCACAGACATGAGCTCTGGCTCATCGTCCAGAGACGCCGGGAAATGTGCCGGATCGCCTCGGGCATCCTCGTCCGCCCCCCCAATACCAGTCAGGACGGAGATCGCGCCGTCTGAGGTCCTGCCGCTTCGCGGCTTCTCATACGAGTCGATCCGCGCCATCTCGTAGCCGTTGGGCAGAGATAACCGTGGCCTTTCCTCCACAATGTCGTCTCCGCCCTGGGCCTGAACGCGGGCCTTTCCGCTGTATTCCGTTGAGCCTCCGGTCGCCGATCGTGAGCTGTCCGTGTTGGGCCCCGCCGTCGTCGGTTCTGTTGGACCGCTCGGGTCTACCCGATCCCCCGACATGGCGAGCCCCACTGGTGCCTCCGTCGGCACATCCTTATCTCCGCCGGCAGTGGGATCGCTAATAGGTCCTGTGTTCCCCGTCTCCGACATGATTCCCAGTCCGCCGGTGAAGCCCCATCCCACCTCTTCGAGGTCGCCAACATTTTCGGCTGGCACCTTGGTTGCTCCCGGCATAGACTCCTCTCGCAGAGCGGCATCCTTGCTACTCGCCACGGGATCGATTAGGGTACCGTCTTGAGGCACACCAGCCTCTTTCCCCTTCCGAGATCCCGGGCCTTCGCTAGCCTCGTCTAAAGCCACGGAGAGCGATGGGACTTTGTGGTCATCTCTGCCGCCCTTTAGACCTGCGCCATGGCCAGTGCCTCTGGGCGATTGACCTCCCATCGACTCATGTGCCTCTGCCACAAATTCTTCCTCCGGAGGGAACATGCCAGCTGCTACAGATGCCCTCGCGTCGTCGTCGACATCGCTGTATGAAGCCTTGATTCCCGAAAATGTCCACGAGCTGCCGTGATGCGGACCGTACATGTCGTTATGCCCAGAGTGGCTTGTCAGGGGACTCGGTGGCGACCTGCCTCGCGTGGGGTACAGATAGGGAGACTCGTAAGCGGGGAAACGGGCGTCCAAGGGCGTCTTGAGATCATTGCATGAATACCGATCTGAGAGTGACACGCTCCGCGTTGTCGCGTGCCCGTTCTCTTGGCACCTTTCAAAAGAGTGGGAGCGTGGCAGAGGATCGTCGTACCGGTGAGTCGGTGGCTCCAAATGCTGAGTGATGCCGTCAGAGTCAAGTCCGTCCGGGAACAGTGACAGCAACGACAATGCCTGGATTCTCATCCGGGGGTCTTCACTCAGGCAGATATCCACCACCCTCCGGTACCACGAGGGTACGTCCGCGTCCGCGCCAAGCACTAGACCCGGCCCGTACTTTTCGGGCTCGTCCTCCCCCATTGCCAATGCCCACAGCACCATGCCGAGCTGGTAAAGGTCCGATTTCACCCCGATGTACATCGAAATCCCTTGGCTACTCTTGATCAGAGGCCGCGCTTCCGGAGGCTCCCAACCGACGGGGCAGCCGCGCCTGTTGATGTCTATAATCTTCGCATTTCCCGCCCCGTCAATGACAATGTTCGACAGAGTAAAGTCCCCCTGGACAAACCCAGACTCGTGCACGTCGCTCAGTCCCTCGACAATTTGCCTCGCCCATGTTGCGCGAGCCGACCAGGGAAGCGGAGGCAGTCCCTTCTCGTTTCCCGGCTGATGGTCGTAGATGATGTCCACCAGAGTGCCTCGCTCGGCATAGCTGATGAGCAAGCCCTTGACGTGTTCGCCCTCATCATCCATGACCACGCCGAGAAAATCGATGACATTGTCGGAGTACTGCAGAGAGTGAAGGGCGTTGATCTCATAGACGAACTCGCTGATCGTGTCTGGACCCGGTATCTCCTTCTTGATGAGTACCCGTCCGCCTACCTGCACCTTGTACACAAACCCGGACATGTGTGAGTCGAAAGCGATATCGCGTTCCCTAACCATATGGCATCCGAGGTGTTGTACTTCGCGCACCAGGGGATATGTAATGATTTCCTATTGTCCAATCCATATTAGTCTTTGCCTGTGATGGATACTGTAAGAGAAAAGGGAGTCTGGCGCTGGCAAGGGCTGAGTAGTACAAACATTTAGATCTTCGGCGACATGAACGTGGAGCCTTCCGTCAGTCGTTTGGAGCTTCAGGTTGGTGACTGTGTCGTAGAACCTGATGGCGCCAAGGCTATCTCGGATCGATTCGTAGATCTTGGAACTCTTATCTCGCTGAAACCTAGTGTTCAACAATTCCATCTCGAGCGAGTTCTCGGGGGCGTTGCGGTAGTCCAAGGATATCGTGACACGACGCCAGAGCGTGTCTGCTTCCCTGTACGTCACAAAGAACTTCTCCCTGTTTGATTTGTCCCTGAAGTGCATACTAAGGTTCAAGATCCACCTCGTCTCGAGTTCCTCTTGAATCAAAGAACTTGTAATCGAATGGACGTCATCCATGGAGTTGGCATCATTGAACCTCGGGTCCTCGCTCCTCACGCCGTCGTCGTAATGGCTCTCGGCAATCTCCAGGGGCTCGGGCTCGGTATCTAGGCTCGGTCTACTAACGAGCGATGGCGTGCTATGAGGTTCTAGCTCTGGGACTTCCAGAAAATCGGGGGCGGTAACTTGAAGCTCGGGGGCGCTGGCTCGCAGGGGTGCGTCCGTTAAACAACCCGATGTGGACCGAGGAAGAACGGCACGCCGTTCAACAGACACTGCTCTTCTCTCAGCTGTGGAGGGACGGACAGGAGAGAGGTTGACTCTTTTCTCGGATTGCTGTCTCTTGAATGTCTGCATCCTCGGCAGGCCAGGGACGACCTTTCTTGACACTCGGTACACCAACCCGCCCTTGTTTGGCCCCTCACCCCCTGCCCCGCCCGGGGATTTGGATGGGTCGGAAGGCTTAGCGAATACATCTTTAGAGGACCCAAACAACAGCTTGCGGAAGAAGTTTGCCGTCCCCGAGGGTGTCATGGGCCTGTCTGTATCTTCATGGGCCATCTCTGGCCCAGGAGGAGGCTGCCGGCCGGAGGGAAGGATCCCAGCGCGGCGGAGGAGGGTGGTCAAACGGCAAGGCACGGTGGCGTCGGGAAAAGGGGTCGTTGGTGACAACTAGCTCGACCATGTGTCGTGGCAGGCCACGTTCGGGAGGGCCTCGGACGTAAGTATAATGATTGCTTCGGCCGCAGGTCCAGGAAGTCGACAGCAACGGCTATCCGAGCGTTGTGGAGTCTGGCTCAAGAATGCGGCCCGTATTAGACCTTCTCGTGCCAGGATCTCTCTCTACTGCGCTTCAAATGTTCCGTAAAAGCGTGTAGGTTGTCGGACGACGACGCTATCGCAGAGGGCCGCAGGTTGGATGGACCGGAAATATGGTGGCACGGGTAACCTTGGCTCAACCATGAGAAAATGCGATACCAGACTGGTGTATGGCAAGAATGGTCACCATCTCCAGCCGGGGTGATACAGCCAAGTGCTTGTGTCGACGTGAGGATGGGAAATCTGCTTTGACGACGGCTAGTACGCAGGCCCCGAACTGTGATGTTTCCCGATCGGGAAGTATCGGGCCAGGAACCGACGGCTGCTGCCCTACATCCACGGCGCGTTCGAGGGGTAGTCGATTCGATGGAAGTGAGGATGGTGGGCACGGGGATCCCGTATAAACGAACAAGCGGAGAAGAGGTGACTGCCTGTGTGTGGCCGGATGTTGTGCTTGTGCGTACAGCAGGTTTATGCGTCCGCGAGTGGAGAAGACCGGTTCATATGAGAAGAAAGATCAGGAAGTGGAGGAACGCCAATGGTCATCAAAGGCAAAGACTGGCAGTCAAGGGACTTTGTCTGAGGCGTAACGTAGGGTCCGAGCAGCCGAACCAGGATGACGGAAGGTGTAGCCAGCAGACGAGGGATATGCCCAGAGTTTGATGTAGGATAATGCCCGGGAAAGCAGACGCTTGATGAGCAAAATCCGCCTCGACCTGACTCAATCGATGCCAGATGCTCGGATTCCACAGGCGGTGTATGTGGGCGAGCGGGTTTTCTCGTTCAATGAGAGCAGAGAGCCGCCTTTTAGTGTTTTGGGCTATGGCATCCTGCAGCAACCGGGACACCGACGGTGCCGTCAAAGCATCATTCTGCAGGTGGGGGGAGGAACTGCGGCAGGGAACGGATGATTGAGGCAGGGCGGGAGATGAGAGGCCCCGAGTGGACTAACAGTCGAACGAGGCGCAATTCGATCAAGAGCAGCAGACGACGGACCAGGCTCGTGATGGCGGCCGGGGAGCCGCAACTGGCGTCGAGGTCAGGGCGAAGCGCGGGAGAAAACTACAGTAAATGGGTGGGTTGGGCATCCCGGCGGAGCAGGGGTGGCAGGGATGGGTGTGGGGTGAAGAAGCAGGGCCCGGAGGGGTGGTGGGTGGTGGATGGTGGATGGTTGTGGGCCGGGTGTAGGTCTGCAGGTGGTGGTGACGGCGACCGCTGAGTTGTCAACTCGGAGATGCCCCCTTTGGCCCCCCCCGTTCGGATGCATAAGAAGCATGTTCTCCTTTCCAGGTGGATGCGACTGGGGTACGAACTGATATGTAGCTCTGTCACACTAGTAGTTTATCCTGGAAGGAGCGAGGCGACGTAATCGTGTGGCTTCCTCTGGATAGGAAGGAACGATGCTCTCGTGCTTCCCTCCCTCTCAACGGTTCACGTGGGCCGGTGTACCTCGATCCAGGGTCTCCCACGCCGGCCTGCTCTTTTCCAAGCCAAGTCGGCGCTTCGCCTGCTAGGCCCAGATCCTGCACCTTCAGGCGCCGGCGACTGCAATTAGAGCGCCCCCATCACGCTTCGACACTTCGGTGGCACGGAGTTGGATACACGACAGCCCTCAAGACCCTCGCCATGACGCGCCCATTGACTCCATGTGCGACACGATACAAGGATCCCGTTCATGATGAAGCGTTTTCGCATGCTATTCGAACTCCCCAGCCACCGAGAGACCGAGGCATGGATTGGCCCGCGACCCGCATCGGTGAGTTCTGCCTCGAGCCCTGAACCCCGCCAGAATTTCGTCAAAGAAAAAAGGCCCGAGCCATTATACCCCAATGGGAATCGCTCTGTGGCGGTCCGTCCCTGGCCAAGCCCGGGATCTACCGAGTGAACACGCGCCAGGAACTTTACTCGAACGACCGTGTAATTGCTGGCCTCCCGCCCACGTATGATTTTCCCGTCAAGCGTGCGTACTTACCAGTTGCCACGATGCGTATACTCCGATAAAACCTCGTCATCGGCAAGGTACGACTCCTTGGTTCCATCGCCGGAAGCAGTTCCAGGATTCCACTGTATTCGACTCGGACCGCTCGTTTCCATCCCTCTCCCACCGCCTTTTGTCCAGGGTCCTTCGCCACAGCGACCGTTTCAAGTCTAAACCCGTTCGCTCACCGCCGCGAGGGACTAACGAAGCTCACCATTTTGGCGTACCAAGTATGACAGATTCTTTCAGGAGATGGCATGGAGCTCTGGCCACCTCTTCATGGTGTAAGCCCGTTCGTCCCGCTTTCCGCGTGGGATTGTTGCTTTGTATACGGAGTACACCACGTCGGGGTGTACGTATTGGAGTCAATAAGCACTTCGCTTATTATCTCCCGCTCGACGGGTCAAGTCATAGCCACTTGAGAAGAAGCATCCCCGGAACAGCTCATATACAGGGCACGTTTCCCTCCAGCGCCAGCCCCCCACCGAGACCATGTTAGCTTATGCTTGGCGTTGCCCTGACCATCCGCGTTTGGTCGCAAATCGCGCGTCAAGCCCCCTTGCTTCCGAACTTGGAACAAGTACCCGAGAGCTCGGGTCACCGCCACAACCTTGAATGTGCACTTCCCCGACGGCCCGTTCTGCAACGCCGGCTTTTCGATGGCAAGGCAACGGGTGGCTAGGAGCCGGTCCGCCGCTACTGGATCGACCTGGTCGACTGCGGGTATTTACAATGCGAGGCGCAAGATGACGGCCCTCTACCGACAGAGGTTTCAGGCACGCCCGATAGTGTCTTGTAGGTCCACGCTCCAGGTCTGACACCTGTCCAAGGCCGCTTCGCACACATGAAGACACCATTGCCCCCCATAGTTGATCGAGATCCAGTCCATGCCCATCAGCCCTGTTCCGTGCCAGGGGCCAGCATGCACCCAGCCCCCGTCACCGAGCATCTTCCTTCCTCTTCAACACAAACGAGGGGACCCGCTGCAACCAACAGCCACACTTACGCCCCCTACCGTTGGGCGTCTTCAGGCATGAATACAGCGCGCCAGGCTGTCAACATGCTGACGCGAGCGCCCATTCATCCCGCGCCCATCCCATTACACCCTCTCAGGGAACGCCGGTGCGTCAGTCCAACTGCAACCCGCCCTTCCCCGGTCATTGGACGACAGCACCCCCTGATCGTCCGACCTCTGAGAGAATGTCTTTCCAGTGATCTGCTGATCATGTGCCACGCCGTCAGAACGATACTCCCCCCATGGCACCGGTTTCCCGCATGGTTTGCCGGTCCTTCATCCGGGCAACTTGGCTCACTCTGGTCGGCAATTCCACCAACCCAAGCTGCCTCCCACATAGCCCGACGGATCCCCTCCCGACCTTGGAATCAACCGCTGCCGGGCCACATCACCACCCTCGCCTCACCGCAATGCATTGGATCGGGCAGAAATACCCTCCCACCACCAGCTCTACCCCCGGCTGTTTTACCCCCCAATTACACCTCAGCCCTAACATGACCCCCTGCTCAAACATCCAAAAGGGTAACACTGCTTCCGAGCCCCCAACGTCGGGAACTGAACGTCGGTGCCTGCTTCGGGCATTCCTGCATTGCCCTTCCCCGAGGGCCACGATGACGTCTCTGAGGGCCAAGATCGGTTAGACAGAAGAGATACAACAACAACGATTTGATGATGTACACATGGTCGGCCCACGTGTCGAAGACGCGCCAGTCACCTTTTTGAGACACGAAGATTCTATATCATCAGCAATTCACGCTCAGGGTGGTGAGGGTTCATGATATCGTCTATGCTATTGTACAAGCTTCACCACCTCTCGCTTTTTCTCCTTTCTAATCGTCCCCGCTACCCCCTCCTGTCACTGATTTTGAAGAGAGCAAAAGTAGAGCAAGAAGCAGCTAGGGAAAAAAAAAAAATAGATAATGTACAGAATGACCGCTGAGGAGTAGTGAGGTATATCTCCGACAAAAAAAAAGAAAACGTCTTACAAGCCCTCCACACAGCCCGGGAGGCCCGTTGAGAGAACCCCCTTTTTTCGGCCTCCCCTTCCCGCTCATACAACCACTTCTCCCCTTCTTTTTCTTGCCCGAACGCCACCGGTGTACACCGGGCCTCCTTTCTATTCCGATGTTGTCGATACGCCCATGGAAGGAAGATGGAGGCGAAGCCGCGTCTAGCGAAAGAAAAGAAACGGGCAGCAAAGGAAAATGGGAACGAACAAAAGCAGCCCGCTGAATCTAGTAGTCTCCCCCCGATCCAGTACTATGCAAAGAACCAACACCACCACGCGTAGGAAATGTATTGCATCCCTCGTTCAGAGGAGGAGCGACTCGACCTACTCGTCACTTGGCTCCTCCGCCGCCTTGACCTTGTCCTTGTTGGCCTGCGCCCACTCGCACACCCTGCACCTGTTGGCCGCCTCCTTGTCGAGGTTGGGGAAAACGAGGTCGAAGACCTCGTCGTAAGTGCCGACTGGGTGGCCCTCGATGCCCTTCTTGATGTTCTGCCGTGAATATTAGTGATACAGGCCAACTAAAGACGAGCCCGGCAGCTCGGTAGAATGGAAAGGGGGAAACGTACCTCGGGAAGCTCAAGCCAGTCGGACAGGTTATCCTTAGGGAAGATAATCTTCTCGCACCCCGCGCGCCGCGCCGCAACAGTCTTCTCCCTCAGCCCACCAATCCGCAGAACCTTGCCTGTGAGCGTAAGCTCACCCGTCATGGCAACCGTAGACGAGATGGGAGTCTCAAGGGCAAGCGAGAGCAGCGACGTCGTCATCGTGATACCCGCCGACGGCCCGTCCTTGGCTACCGCGCCCTCGGGGACGTGCAGGTGGAGCTTGGCCCTCTGCATGAAGTGGTTGTCGGGGAACATCCTGACCATCAGCGACTTGGTGAACGAGTACGCAATGGACGACGACTCCTTCATCACAGCCTTGAGGTTGCCCGTGATCTCGAGACCAGGCCGCGAGTCGGGGCGCAGCGGCGACTGGAGGATCGACTCCACATACATGGCGGCGCCGCCGAGCTGCGTCCAGGCGAGGCCGGCGACGACACCGGGCGGGTTGACGTCGTAGAGCCTGTCGGACGTGAAGACGGGCGGGCCGATGTACTCTCCGAGCGAGTCGGCGCCGATCTCGATGTGCACATTCTCGGGAACCTTGAGGGGCTTGAGCGCCTCCGCCGTCTTCATCCCAGCCTCCTCGCCGTCCTTGCTAGTGGTCTCGGCACTGTCGGATTCTTGCGTCGAAGACTTGCTGGCATCCTCCGAGGCGGTGGTTTCCGATGGCGTCTCGGCAGACGCGGAGGCCTCCTTCTCGCTCGATTCCGCGAGCTCTTCCTCACCGACCGTCTTGACAATGTTCAGCGCCGCCTTCCGGTAGACCTTCTCAATCTGCTTCTTGAGATTCCGGACACCAGACTCCCGGCAGTAAGACTTGATGAGCTCCTGGATGGCGTCCTCGGTGAGAGTGACGTCCGCGTCCTTGAGACCGGCGGTTTCCTTGGCAGCCGGAGCAAGGTACTTCTCGGCAATAGCCATCTTCTCATCCGCGACGTAGCCCGAGAGGTTGATGAGCTCCATGCGGTCAAGGAGAGGGCGGGGAATGGTGTCCGTCATGTTAGCCGTGCAGACGAACAAGACCTTGGAAAGGTCGACCGGGACATCCATGTAATGGTCGAGGAATGAGCCGTTCTGCTCGGGGTCGAGCAGCTCTAGCAGGGCCGACGACGGGTCTCCCTGGTAACCACGCCCAATCTTATCGACTTCGTCAATGAGAACGAGCGGGTTTTCGGTCTGGCACTTCTTCAGGGCCTGGATGACCCGGCCAGGAAGGGCGCCCACGTATGTCCGCCGGTGGCCCTTGATTTCCGCGACATCGGTCAAGCCGCCAACGCTGAACCGGTAATACTCCCTGCCGAGAGCCCTAGCGATGGACTTGCCGATACTTGTCTTTCCGACACCAGGCGGTCCGACGAAGCACAGAATCTTCCCCTCGACGGTGCCCCGCAGCTTACCGACGGCAATGAACTCCAGGATGCGGTCCTTGACGTCCTTCAGGCCATGGTGGTCCTCGTCCAAGACCGTCATGGCATGCTTAATGCCAAAGTTCTCGACACTGCGGCGGCCCCAAGGGATTTGAGTAAGCCAGTCGAGGTAATTCCTCGTAACGTTGAACTCGGACGCAGCGGTCTCGAGGTGTGCCAGCTTGTTGACCTCCTCCTCAAAGACCTTCTTGACGGCCTCAGGCATGGCGAGGTTCCTCGCCCGCTCCTTAAACTTCTCGATAAGCTTATCCTTCCCGTCAGACTCCAAGCCCAGCTCGCGCCGGATACCCTTCATCTGCTCCATGAGCCAGTATTCCCGCTGACGCTTCGTAATCTTGTTCTCGACGTCCTTGCTGATCTTAGACTGGAGCTGGGCGTTCATAAGCTCCTTCTTTAGCAGACTTAGGGACTTGTGCATCCGATCCTCCACATCCAGACTGCCAAGGATCTCCTGTAGTTCCGCCGTCTCGCCGGACGACACGGCCGCCGCAAAGTCGGCAAGCTTGGCCGGGTCCGAGGTAACATTTCCAGTTTGGCTCATGGAGAAGGTCGAGATCTGGTCGCGGAATAGGTTGTTGATTGCCGCCACTTCCTTGAAAACGTTGACAATCTCGTTCGTAACGGCTCGGATGAAGGGGCTCTTGGGGTCGTACGGCTCCTCGCTGAGGTTCTCGACGTTGACCAGGCTGACAGGGTACTTCTTCAGGAAGCTTGTCGGCTCGTACGGCTGGTTTGCATCAGGCTTGGGCGCGATTGCTGACTCCTCGAAGCTCGCCACAACGTCACCCTTGGGCTCCTCCTCTGTGGCCTGTTTCTGGGGGATTGGCTCCGGAGCCGGGGGTTCCTCTCCCTTCTTGCCCTCTCCGTTGGTCGGTGGCACCAGGCTCGAGAGCTGGATACGACGGTGGGGGTATAGGATCGCAGTGATGCCACCGTCCTGGCCATGTATGGGGAAAGCACTGGTGATCTGGGCGAAGACACCGACGTCGTACACATCATCGACGTTCCGTATTATGTCGGCGTCCATGTTCTCGTCTTTGAAGAGGAAAGTACCGACGTAAGGCTGGCCACGCTTGATCATCTCGGTGATGGCATCCGCGACGTGAGGGTCCTTCACCGTGATAGCCTTATAAAATCCCGGAAACAGAGGCCTCTTCGCGATAGGCAAGGCGAGGACCTGGGGGTAGACCTCAGGCACGACGGGTTTCTGAAGGCCCCGTTCCCCTCCACGCTTACCCTTCTTGCCACCGTCGCCAGACCCGTCGTTTGCAGACCCGTTGGAGGCCCCGCCGGCGGCAGCACCTTTCCCGTCCTTCTCGCTCCTCGCGGACGCAGAGTCGGGTGCTTCGGAGGCGGATTTGGATCGCTTGGTCTCGCTGGCGGTCTCCTCGACTTGCTTCGACTCCTCCTCTTCCTTCACCTTCTTCTTCCTCTGCTCCTCCACCGACTTATCGAAGAACTCCCGGTCACGGTCACGGTCACCATCATTATCTTCTTTCCGCCTAAGAGACGAGGTTGAGAAGGCTGCTAGGTGTTGTTGTTGTGTTCGGGAATAGAGGATGTGGCTCGGGGTTCTCGCGATTCGCTGGCTGAGGAGCTGTGTCGTCTGATTACTTGCAAGCGATGCGGTTCGGTAGGCAGAAGACTGCGCAACACACCGCCTGGCCAGCTGTGAACGGACGAGCATTCTCAGAATTAGGACCTTACGAGCCGCGGAGGCTCTGCCGGGTCGGCTTCAACCGATTTTTACCGCTACGGGCCTCGGAGGACGGGGGATAGGAATCGTCGGGTAGGTAGCGGATAATAGGTGAAGGAGACGCTTAAGACCGACCCAGCTATGAACTGCGGTACGTCAATCGGAGGCATGCGATGATTTATAAGGAGCTGGATAGCGGAGGTAATTTTTCTCCACTGAACCTCATAGAACAATGTCGTAAGCATGCGGTGATAGCCGGGGCTGAACTTCGGAAGAATACTCTCAGTGGGTACCTCTCCCAGTCACTGCCGAGGGTGCGCAACCGCGCAGTGGGGACAAGCTCTGTCGGACATGCGGCTACAAGTCTTACGGTCTACCACAAGTCCTCTCGAGTCCGCGCAGAGCAGCACATTCTGAAGCCCGGCAGCTCGACTACACTTGCAGCGAGGTAGCTGGAAGACTCTAGTGGATTATTTTGTGACTTCTTTGGATTTCATATGCGTAGCTTGAAGTGACGCTTGCGGTGTAAGAACCGCGAGCCGTCTATCGCTTGGACGCTGGTGCTGGAGAGTGACTTAGGGATCTTCCAGCCTAACCGCGACAGTACGCGGGGAATACCAGCCTGGAATGGGGCTCACACCAGCCCCACTTCACATGGACAAAAGGTAAAAGCAACCTTGTATGCAGAAACCCGGATAGGACAAACAACCGGTTCCTCCCCAGTTTCATGCCATCTCAACGCCGTCAATCCACGAACAGTCTCGCTCTTTTCACGGTCTGCGCTCTTGCCTATTCCCCACTATAAGGCGCCTCCTGCGCTTTCCCGCCGTCCTTCTCCCAACGATCTACTGTAGGGTGCGGTTTGTTAGCCTAACATCTGAATTGCCAGCTGCGCTTATACCAATCTCCCGCTCGTGCTTGTTCGTGGTCGTCATCATCAGTTATAAAACTTGTATCAAGAACGGCCGAATCCACATATTCCACAATGCCGGATAGCAAGCAGAAGGACGTGTCAACGTCCATGTCGCAACTCTCACTCGATAATTCGACAGCCAAGACCAACAAGTCAAAGGCCAAGGAGGTCATCGCAGATTCTTGGGAGGATGAGGACATCTCTTCGGACTCGGACGGTGAAGCCCAGAAGGACTCCATAAAAAAAGAATCTCGAAGTTCACCTTCCTCTCCTCCACCTACGCCCGTATCACCACCCTACGGGGACAAGACAGGCCAGGACCGGTCCTGGCCGACTCCGGGTGACCGTTCGGGAACATATACGGGAACGCGCTCAAGTACTACGGAGCAAAGACGGCCTGAGAAGACGGACGCCGTGGCGAGGAGGATGATTGCGGGCGCCCTGGGAGTGAAGGCGCCGAGGCTGACGGAAGAGCAGAAGGCATATGACAGGGCTATTCGGGAGCAGGCGAAGAAGAGGAGGGAGGAAGAAAGGGAGGCCGAGCGGAAACGGCAGGAAGAAGCCGAGAAGGCAAAGGCAGCTATTTGGGACGACTGAGTCATCACTTTGTGGAGTTTCCGGCTTGATCCTTGGGTTCGGTTCCATGGGAATTTGGCATAATTGAGATCGTTCATATTAGGTAGATTTATCCAGTCGGGAGTTACCAGGGGCATTGTGTAGGTGATACTTTCAAGCTACCTACTAGGTACTGATCTGGGTCGACTCGATTGTTTACAATGTGAGGGCAAAGGAGTAAAGTTGAAAAGGTGCAACGGAAGAAGAGTACGGATCGTTTGATGTGTTTGATCACCGGACCGCATCGGGAAGGAGCGACTACTTCTGGGCCATGCGACTGTATTGGCAAGGAACATATTGTACGGTATGAATGGACGAGCTCTATACACGTTGCATATCTACGATATAAAGGTGGCAGTGCATTCAGCTCGAGTACCAGTCCAAATTTGCAACCCTTCGGCTCGAACTTCTAAGGTACTGAATCGCGAGCACCAGATAAGGAAACTAACATGGAGCCGGTTTCCTTCATGATACTGCCCGACCCTGGAGCCTAGAGTCTGACTCAGTCACTTCCCCCCTGCTTTTAAACCAAGAAATTTCTTACTGGGTTGTCGACAAAGTGCAGGAGCTATTGATGACTCTTGAAACGAAGTTTGCCTCGGGTTAGTCTTTCCGGAGAACCGGGGGGCAACACGATCCCCACTTCGTGATTCACCTGGACGAGGACCTGAGGAAAGAGGCCGAAAAGATGTCACTGGACCCGGCGACTATCATCTCCAAAACGCTCGCGAGTCTTGAAGGGAAGGGGCGTTCGAAGAGGTCTGGAAGGAGCTAAAGTACTTTTTGACTACGATGGTGCATGGGTCGAACTAAATTGGATCGGCTGGCACGAGCCTCCACCTCACTCTCAAGACTTGCCGAGATGTCTTCCGTAGCAAAAGTGAGGTTGACCAGAGCATTGACGAGAGGGATCCGGATTATAAGCAATATATCGACAACCTTGTCGGCACGCAAAGAACGGGCGATACTCCAAACGTCGTCCGTACCCGTCGAGAGGTCATCAATCATGCCACGGCGCTTAGCCTTCTTATTAACCATGTGGTTATAAAAACCTTGGCGTTGTCCAAAGGCCTCATTCTCCAGGCGCATCGAATCCTGCAAGATAACATCGACGACGATGTCTTGCCAGGTCAGTATCGTGACCACGAGGTGGCGGTGTCATACACCAAGCCCGGACAGAAGAGGCAGCGTAGCATCTGCATACGAGCGCGGGGAGTCCCGCAGTATATGCGAGACATGACGGAATACCTCCGTAGCGATATCGAGGCGGCCGTGGAGCCTGGATACATCGATCCTTGCACCCTAGCGGCGCCATATTATCACCAATTTGTGATGATACATCCTTTCGGCGATGGGAACGGTCGCATGTCCCGTATGATCCTGAACGTCCTGCACCTTAGATACGAGGGGCATCTCTCGATCATTTGGGAACCACGGTGATAAGGATGAGTAACTTGACATTTGTCCACCGAGGTCCGCAGATCTTTAGTCGGGAGGATATGGAGGTAGACCACGAGAAGCAGACTTCACATTTGGAGTTTGCTTGCCTTGCGGTTAGGAAGTCCAGGGCCGGCCTCGAGTATATGTGCTCGTGAGCGAGTCTGAAGAAAAAGGTTTAAGAGACCGCACTTGAGGATGGTTGGTAATGTTCTTTTTCGCTGGATTGGTCAAGGCGCCTTGGTGAATTATACTTATCTCACTAACATAATTTGATCTATCTGCTCTTGCCTTCTGGCTCCCTATTGTCGTGAATCGTGAACGCACAACGAAGAAAAGTGCTGCTAAAAAAAGGTCGCAATAAGACAAAAAAGGTCATTGATGAGGCAAGAGTTACCAAGCAAGTCTCCAAAACGGCAATTGCTTGTACGGTCTTTGGATATTCAGGATGGGATAGCATGAGACAACAGCTGGCTGGCGCCAGGATTGCCAGTTGGCATCTTTCACAGCCAACTTCGACCCCTTCCAGCCAATGCTGCTTGTGATTGGTCGTACCCCCACGGCTACCTGTGACGAAGAGACGGCGCCTATATGGTTACATCTCTGGCAGTGGCGTCTTCCAGCCCTATGGAAGAAAAGAGACTTTTGATATTGCCATTTCACAAAATAAAAACAGTAGAATATGTCTAGGCGTGTGATATGGTTCAGATGAGAGAGAAAGGGCGGCGGCCGGTGCCCGCCATCCGCGGACACACTCCACCACTCGTCCGGAGCGTTGACTTAATAATCCACCGGCTTCGCAGCCGGAGATGGACTACCTCCGAACTCCGTGAATCACTGCACCTTGCCCGATCCCGCTGCCCCAGTCCCAGGAAATCATCGGCGGTAGAATGCTGAACTAATCCGACCCGGCCAGAGATGCGGAGTGCCTTCGTTCATAGGAGTGTTTTAACCGCTGCAGCGCCACGGTCCTTCACGCTTGCAACACCCCTTCGTTGCCGGTTGACTCATTGGGAGACGCGTCTTCCGTACAGCGGAGCCGGTCGCCCCTCAATCCGACCATATAGTTCCGCCACCAGCAGGCGTCCTCACAACATTACACGTAAGAGCATTTCCTCGTACATCGCGAGTAGACAGCTGGGTAGCACCCGCGTCAACAAGTTCCCTACCATTACCGGCATTCGAAAGTCAAGCACCGCCGCTATGGAGAACGGTTCGAGCCAAAACGGTACCGCCTCAGGGGCTACGAAGCCCGTGTTGTTCTTGTATGTCTTCCAAGAATTCCCTTTCTCATCGCCACGTTCATGTCAATGTCATCTAACGTGCTGCCAGCGACATCGACAACTGTTTATACTCGAGGAGTGAGTTCACAGCGCTGAGAGGTCTCCCATAGTGTGAGCGCGCATACTAACCCACTTAGGCACGAGGGTCCACGACCGCATGGCCGTCCTCATAGACGAATACTTCGCCAAGCACCTCGACCTCCCAGCAGAGGAGGCTAAGAGGCTCCACAGCGAGTACTACACTATGTACGGTCTGGCCATCGAGGGGCTCGTCCGGCACCACGAGATCGACCCGCTCGACTACAACGCAAAGGTCGACGACGCTCTGCCCCTCGAGGACATCATCAAACCGAACCCCGCGCTGCGGGAGATGCTCGAGGACATCGACAAGGACAAGGTCACCATGTGGCTTTTCACCAACGCCTACGTCACCCACGGCCGGAGGGTAGTCAAGCTGCTGGGCATCGATGACCTCTTTGACGGGCTGACGTACTGCGATTATGCTGAGATGCCGCTTGTGTGCAAGCCGTCTCAGCCGATGTACGAGAAGGCTATGAGGCACGCGGGGGTGAGCAGGTTTGAGGACTGTTACTTTGTTGGTTAGTGATGCTACCCCCCAGCTTTACACACCTGACGACGTGCTCACCGCGATTATAGACGACTCGTTCATGAACTGCGTCAAGGCGCAAGAGCTGGGATGGACGGCGGCTCACCTGGTAGAGGAGGGCCTGCCAGTACCCGAGAAGCAGGCCTCTCAGTATCAGATCAAGAGCATACTAGAACTCCGGGACATTTACCCCCAGTTCTTCAAGTCGAAGAATGCAGCGCAGAGTTAGACGGCCGGGAAATACTGGAACTTCTGAGATGGATGTACAATCAATGCGTTTTTGTGAGATGCCTAGTATGGAAGCATGTCATCCGCGGGGCGTTTTGGATACGAGCAACAACGTAGAGTCGGCAACTCATGGGCGACATGGAATGCCTCATTGAACCATAGATAATATCAGCCTGGCCCTCAGGTCAGCGTATGTTAGAAGTAAAACCCACCAACGCCTCGTAACTAGCGCCCTAATCTCAACCTAGACTCCAGCCGCGCCAAAGCAGAATATCGATCGCTCCTACCACTTCCACCAGCCTCACGGCCTCTTGATGCTCTTCAGGATCTCATCCAGGTGCCTCGTGACCCTCTCCTTCTCCCTCAGCGCGTCGAGCCTCTGCTCCTCCGCCGCCTTCATCTCCTCCTCCAGCTCCCGTATGCTCTGCTCCTGGTCCTTCTCGCTGCTATCCAGCCCCGGCAGCGTCGATATGAGCACCTCAATCTGCTGCTCTTTTAGTATGAGGTCGCGCGAGAGCTCGACGAGGCCGGCGCGGAATTCATCTTCGGGGAGGGGGTCGACTGTTGGCGGGATTGATTAGCCATGCTTTTGCCTGCGGCGGTAGAGCGGCGTAAGGTCGGGGGTGGCAAGCTAGGGGGAAAATTGGGAAGCGCGCGTACCCTCTTTTTCCTCCTCGCTCTTGACGTTTCGGATCTTATCGTTGGGGCCAAGGGTCTGGAGGTCGTGTCGCTTGTGCGCGAAGTGGATGCACGCGACGAACTGCTGCGCAAGCTGCGACGGGAGTCTGTTAGGCATTGAGACGTAGTGGATGGGGGTCGCGTGCACGAACCTGATCTACAGAGTCTTGCAATTGCGTCAGACGATCCATTGTCGCGGTGATGCCGTTGCGCGGGTCGGTTGGTGTTCTGTGGAGGATGGATGAAGAGCTCCGGAATGGCGGGTTGGGCTCCGCTGAAAAAGGTGGTGGGGTCACTGCCGGCTTGGCTCTACAATATTGGGTCGGTCGACCTCACCCACTTAGATGGCGCGCGACTTACATACTTAATCAGGGCATATAACTACTTTTTCTCGAAGGCAAAAGTATGAAACTAGCATATAGAGCTACAAAAAAAAATACAACAGATATCATTATATTGAACACGTCTATAGCGTCAAACATACAGATGTCCCGGCATGGCGTAGCCAATGTCATATCGACGGCATTGGCGATGTCCAAACTCAGGCTCGGACTCATGGAGCGTCTGTCGCCCTGCCTTTTCCTCACTCTTCCCATGGGGTGCCTCAGGGGCTATGGAGGCATGAGCCTCCGTAGCAAAACCCTTTGCTAGCACCTGCTGGCCTCTGACCTCTCTCGAATCTCGGAAACACTCAAGCAGCGTCAATATTGTGATAAGACCGACGGTACGAGGGCCGGCTGCTAGATGAGCACCCATCCAGGTCGCCCGGAGAGGTTTTTTTTCTTGGGCCGGGGGGGGGGGGGGGGGATTGAATGAACTGTGAGCTCAGTGTTGAAAGGCGCTGCAAGCCAAGTTCGCCCCTCAACCTGGATCATTCCCGCCCTTGCCATCTCTGCCAGCAGGCCGAATGGTCTTTCCCTTCCACGTAAGAACAATCCGAGAGCCTTCCTTTCCCCCAGAGTGTCTTACAGTCGCATGCATCCCCTCAAGCCCCTCTTCCGCCGCCTTCTGGTTCCACCTCACCTGCGACACCACCCCGTCCTCCGAACAGCACACGAATAGCATGGGCCACCTACTCCTCGCCAGCGCGTCGCCCACCCCTTTCGTCGCCACCTTCCTGCTTGCCAGCACCCCTAGCACCCCCGCGCCCCTCCACCCAACCGGCGCCCCCACGAACGCGCCCTCCAGCTCCCTCACGACGTTAGGCCCCACGGCCCCCGCCTTGCACTGGACCAGCGCCCTCAGCGGCTCCTTCACCGACGGGAGGCGCCAGCTCCCGACGAGGTCAATGCCAAAGTCCGATGCGCCACCCACGCGCCGTAGAGAGAAGCCGTGCTGCGCGAGGGCCGTGGAGACTGTGTACTCGTAGTGGGTGCCGACGTAGACGGTGGACTTAGGGTTGAGGTTCGTTCTGGTGGCGTACTCGATGAAGGAATGGAGGTCGTGGTGGGCGGTGGTGGGCGGCTCAGGGAATAAGGGGTCTCGTTGCGTTGAATTAGAGGCGCGCTTGGGGGAGCAGGTGGTGAGTGGGCGCCAGAGCGGCCGGCTGACCCTCAGCGCTCGAGAGCGAAGCACCATCTAGCGAGGGAATTGCTTGAAGGCCCCTATGAGATATGTAGGCCTAGAAGCATGCTAGTCGACTCGAATCACGGGTAGCGAAGTATCCCGAGGGTTTTCAGCTCCCCGGGCGCTCAAGGCTCTGCCCAGTGTCGGATCTCTTGACCACGATTTTCTTGGTCAATTGCGATCCCGCCTGGGCGCTCTCAAAACACCTGGAACTACGAGCCGGGAGGTACATAGTATGCTTATGTAAATCGACAGTGGAGTTCCCGGAATCCAATCGGCCCACTCTGCTGGTTGGCTGGACCTTGCAGGCCATCACAAATTCCACACACTCGAGAATTGTTCCATCCTCGATCCCGTCTCGAGGCTTCTTCATCCACCACCGGACATTCGCATCCGGACACCCACGATTTTGCGTAACACGCCGTACTCTGGCTGACAACATCGCCGCGCGTGATCTCCATCTCAATCCTGGTTGCGATTGTATCCTTGGTTTCGTTGAAGCATCTGATTGTAACGCCAGCAAACGCCCGCTTGACACGCAGCCCCCATTCTTCCCCCGAGCCGCTGCGACCTTGTTTGCGGCTTCCGAGGCGGCCATGGCTTCGAGCCGGGTAGCAACCGTCACGCTGCCCCCAGCGGGTCGCGCGGACGGCCCCGCCTCCCAAAATGATGTATCTGCTACACTGACGGAGGACGAGCGCTTTGAACTCGAGCAGTGTCAGAAAATCATCCAGTTCAGGGACGAGGTGTTAGCTGGGAAGCATCCTAAGATTAAACTCCCGCCCCATTTGGCCGCGAAGCTCACTGCGTCGGCGAATAAGGCGTCACCGCCAACCCTGCTGCCGGCTTCCGAGGTCTACAAGGACCTCGGCGGGCGCGCTCGCCAGACCAATGTCGAAGCGGTCGTTACAAATGGCGCCGCCCCTACTCCCGCGTCGGCGCCCCCAGATGCGTCGGCGGCGACGGCGGGAGCCTTCGCTACCGGCAGGACCGAAATAGATCCCGTGCTTCTTGAGAAGTCTGACCATCTGATTCGGGCTGAACTGGGATTGCAGCGGCAGAAGCTCGAACGAGCCTTAAGGGAGGAAGGGGACCAGAGGAAGGTCACCGCTCAAGCCGGGCCTCCCGTGGAGCTCGATGTATCTGATATCCTCGCCAAGGCGATGGCGTTGGTGCAAGCTACTGCCGCCCCCTCTGCTACCGGAGCTGTAGACACTGCTAATGGCGCAGCCGAGAGAGAGAGCTCATTCGACGAGAACGACTATTACTCTTCAAATCACGAGACACTAGACTCCCACGATAGCCCCATGTCGGTTGGGCGAACAAACACGTCTGAAGTCGGGCGCGACGCGCAGCTGGGGGTTACCCATGTAGTCCCCATCACATCTCCCTCGACGCGACCTGTATATCCTTCCAACGATACGCGAAACATCACTCAGACAGGAATACAGCAACCTCCGCCGCAGCCTCGACCGACATACCCCGTTGCCGCGTCCAGCCAGCAATCGCGACCTCCTTCCGTTGGCACGACCGAGAACCCCCTAGACGACACTACCGCCCACTCGGGATCTGGCGCGTGGACGTCTGCCCATCCGCGAAATGTGATAACTCCGTTGGCGAGCGGCGAGGCGTCACACTCTGATACTTCGGCTCGGATGGAGATTGCTCAAGAAGACGCTAGCCCAAGCCAACAGCTTGCTCGTGAGTCTGAGTTTGCGGCGGCTCAGCCGAGATGGCCGCCCGGTATCGCCTTGCCGCAGAACATGCCACCCATACCCCCGCCCGTTGCACATACATCATCCCCTCTAGTGGTGGGCGCCCAGCAACCCCCTCAAGCCGTGGCGCCGATGGGCCAAGGTGCATCGCGCGGAGCGCCGGCCCAGGTAGCTGCGCTTCGCGGCGAGCAGCAGATTCCATCGAGCCCGGAGAGTTCGTCGCCTCATGGAAAGGGCGCAGATAAGAAAAAGGGAAAGAAGAAGAACAAACGCAAGGCCGACAGACTAGCGCAAGATGCGGCGACGCCTTACATCAAGCCCGAGCCCCGGTCCCCCTCCCCTCTGTCTGCTCCTGCGCCAACTCGACCAGCCAAGCGGCAGAGACAGGCACGGCAATCCGACGCAGGCATGGCTTACGAGCAACCGCAGCCCCAGGAGCCGACCCGACCCGACTTTTACCACGTTTCCGGCCCGCAGACTGTCGAACGGCCGCCGCCACCAACGTACGGGAGGTATGCGGCCAGCATTCCGGATTCGAGCTCGGCCCACGGCGGTCAGGGTTATGAAAGGGTATACCACGATAGTGCCCATCCGGAAATGCAGCCCTTGCACCGTGGCCACTACGCGCCGCAAGCCCCGTCCCCCCGTGGTTATCAAGTGCAATACACAGGCGGAGAGTATGGACCGACAAGGTCAGTATCTTATCGGGAGCCAGCTAGGTACTACCAGGATGAGTATGCGCAACCTGAACCTATGGGGGCTCTCCAGCGACCCCCGCTTACGCGGGTCGTGATGGACGCCTTCGGCCGTGAGTATCTCGAGCCGTCTTACCCCCCGCCGGTCCGCCAATCTGTAGCGCCGAGTGCTCACCCTGGCGAACCGGACGTCATCTATGAAGGCGCTGCCCCCATCAGGCACTCGGTTGCGCCCCCGATGCGGCCGCGGGACCCGGAAGTCATCTATGAGAGGTCGGCTCCGATGCGGGCAGTGTCACGACGACCACCAGGACCGGATGGCTATGAAGAGGGTGGTGTAGTTTACCGTCGTGCGTCTCCGCCGCCGTTCCCGCCACAACGGCGTGTCGTGACGCAGCCGGAATACGGCGCTCCGGAACCCATGGGGTATCCTCGCTCATACTCGGTCCGGCCCATGGGCCTGCCGGCGGATGAGTACACCCACCCTCCCGAGGGACGGCCACTGGAGGGGATTCCACGCCAGTACACCATGAGGTCTGCCAGCGCACGGCCACTGGAGCCCGTCCGGTACGACATGCCGGCCGATGGGAGCGCGCACATACAGGGTAGGCCCGAGCCGCCAGGCTACGACATGGCGGGCTCACAGGGCCGCGCCGAAGTGATGGGGCCGCCGGTGGCGCGCGAATACGCGCCGCGGCCGGTTGAGGCCGCGGGCATCCAGCGCCCCTACAGCGCGAGGCCCGCGGAGCGGTATTACGGGGAGTCACAGCCGATGGGAGAAGAGGTGACGTATCTTGAGAGGCCGCCTCAGCATGGTGTCGTGTATGAGCCAAGGAGGGAAATGTATCGATAGTGACAAATGCGGTATCTTGACAGATGGCGTTGGGGAAGGGAAACTGTTTTGTATTAGCGGTTGGGAAATGGCTAGAGGGTAAGATTAGGGTGGGCGTACTTGTGTGGCTGCCGTGGGACGGATAGTCTACTTCCGTTACTTACATGGATCTGGAGGACAGCGTTCTTCGTAGTACGGAGCATGAGGCTTAAGGTGGTCCCATGAGATTTACTTGTACACTAGTTCCTTCGCGAAGTGCAGATTAGGAAATGGTGGCTTGGATACCAAATTTAGTTGGTCCAAAGTTAGGTAAAAGATACGTTAACGTTGATACTGTATATGCAGTGCTAATGCATGATGGGTTAGTGTCTAGAAATCTTTCCAGCCTGGTAGTACGATGGCGCAAAACACCGATTCATTGAGAAGCAGGACTAACACTGCACCACATGTTATGATTAGGACGGAGGCGGGAAATGATGAATTATCGCCGGACCTGTCTTGGATTCCGGGGGAGGGGGCCGAAGGTTACAAGTACATGCATCAGCGCTCAATTGTGTTCATTGTTGGGCTGTTCATTCTTGGGTTGGACCCGGTAGATCGGTGCTCGGTAACCAAAGTAGCACGTTCGCACGGACGAAAATCAGACCTCGCAGGAAGCTTGATTTCACTCGTCTGGGGGACATGGGTGCCCCATGTACACTAAAACAAGTCGGCCCTAAAAGTGGCTTACGCACGTTAACATCAAGTATCCGTACGAGGTAGTATCCAATCTCAGCTCCTCTCATCCTCATAATGAGCGGACCGATCCCCGTTTCATCCCCTTATCGAGGTACAGATTCCCTAATGCTGACCATCGCATTGATACCACACTGCGAAGCACAGGTACAACACATCGCACAGCGGCCGAGGCAGGAGCAGGGGGAGGATGGCGCAGCGTGACCACCTTCCACATCGCCCCTTCCCCGCACCCGTATCCTCGACCCCCCCGGCTCCTGCCAGGATAGCGCCAGTCCCACCTGCCTATCCCGGCATGGAGCTGCAGGGCTTGGGCTCGTCAGCCAAGAGCACTGAAGCCCTCGCCCGGAATCTCGGGGCCTAGGCTCTGTCGCCTCCTCTTCTCCCCATCCTTGGCAATTAGTGCTGGAGTTGGGGCGGGGAGGACCCGGGCCTGGGTCGAGGTGATTTGCATGTGTGTTCCCTCGACGACCCACCTTCGACAAGGCAAATCGCTCGTCTTTCGCCTTGCTGTTTTTCACCGCTACATACCGTCACTGGCGTGCCTGCTTATGATCGGGGCGACACGAGCGCGTGGCCGTACGACTCTGACAGCGTGCCTTGTCACCGCCACCCGAGCCGCCCGCCCGCCACCCTAGTCCTCGGTAACTCGGCGGAGCCATAATATCGAGTCCGATCCTCGTGCTACCTACCAACAATTCCAAGCCGTCAGAGTAATAACAACACTGGGCGACATCCCGTTTCGGGCGTCCCTACCTTGGCTGGCGCAGACGGCTGCCATCTAAGCCTTGGGCGTGGGACATTACCTGTGGCTGAGCGATATAGCAGCTAAGCGCTTGAGCTTTCCTTGCTCTCCACCACACGCGACAGACTGCCCTGCCGGAGGACATCTTTCTCCTGGCGAGCCTTGCTGATAATTCGCTTCGCTGGGCATCTTGGAATGATTCACCGCCAGACGCGGGGCGATCCCAGTTCCTGAGCGGTCTAGATACCAGGGGCTCAGGTCGCGATGGCGACCAGACGATGCCGCCGTCGAGAAAGCCTACACCATACACGACGAACCCGGCACTGATACCGAACATCGGGGCTCGCCCTTCGAGCTACCCAATCGATCGCCTAACTACACAATGTTCTACTCTGACCCCCCGGCCCTCCGTTCCTTCGACGATGACAAGCCCACCCTCCTTGTCTGCTGGTGGACCACCATCTTCTCCGCTGCCATCATCATCATGCGCGTCACAGGCCGCTTCATCCGCACCGAGCGACTCTTCCGTGAAGATAAGACTGCCGCACTGGCACTAATCCCGCTCTTCCTACGCATGGGCTGTGTGCACTACATACTGGTCCACGGCACCAATAATGCGCGGTTCGACGGCGTGGTGCTGTCCGAGGAGGAGTTGAGGGAGCGTGGGATTGCGAGCGGATTGGTGCTCGCGAGTCGGGTGTTTTACGCTGCGACGTGAGTAGTCTTCGGCGAACCAAGACCCTCATGCCGTGAATGTTGTGTGGAGACGCAAACTGACATCTCAATGTAGACTATGGGTCTTCAAAATCACCATTGTGGAGTTCTTCCGGCGGCTCACTGACCCTACGTGGGAACAGAGGTCCCGCGCATTCCTAAACTACCTCTACTTCTTCCTCCTCGCCACCTTTGCCGCCGTCATCGTCTCCGACCTCGCCGAGTGCCGCCCCTTCCCGCGCCACTGGCAGGTCCTGCCCGACCCGGGTCCGCATTGCCGCCAGGCTTACGGCCACCTCCTGACCCTCGCGGCAACGAACGTCTTCACGGACCTTCTCCTCGTCATATTCCCCATCCCCATTATACTACACAGCCGGATGCCCCTCAAGAAAAAGGTGCAGCTCATTCTGCTCTTCTCGCTCAGCCTCGCCATGGTGGCCACGACGCTCTACCGCGTCCCGCACACGATATGGAAGCACGGCAGCCAGCAGTACCGCTCCCTCATGGCCTCGGTCGAGATCCTCTTCGCTGCCACCGCCGCCAACGCGCTCGCACTGGGCTCCTTCGTCCGCGACCGCGGCGTCAAGAAGCCCAAGTTCAGGCACGGGTCAGAGGATCTCGAGTCTGTGGACCGCCGCGACTCGGAGCTCAGGCCCGGCCCGGCACTGCACCGCCAGTGGGGCAGCGACGAGGACCTCGTGCGCGGCCTCGGATTAGGCGTTAAGCCTGAGCTCCGAGCGCCGCCGAGCGAGGCGAGCTATGCCTCAAGGAGGGCGACCATGGCGGGCGGCATCGACATGGAACACTGGGAGTTCCCTCGCGAACGTTCCAGAGGCGGGACCCGCGACGGACGGAGCGATGAGATGCTGCTACCCTCGAACCGCACATCCGCCGGCCAGCAGCAGAGGCAGCTTAATTTCTTCGACGTTGGAGGTCTTCTCGATAACGACAACGCTGCGGGGCCGTCGCGCGTAAACGGGGTTGCCGCAGACCCGCCACCGCCGGCTGCAGTGGTGCATACGCGGAAGGGCTCTGCGGCGCTGCAGCAGGATCTGGGCGGCTTCTTGTCGCTTTCGGGAGATAACGTGAGGCCTCCGAAGCACTCACACTCCATCTCCGCGGTGCAGTTGCGCGATAATAAGGAGGCAGAGCGAGGGGGGCGGCCTGCAACGCCTGAGCTACGGGATGTTGGCGGGCTTGCACTCTAACTTTTGTTTTCATGGTCATATCATGATGTTATGAATGGGCATCTATTTGGGTTGGAGGGCATATGGATGTACTACCTTGGGTGGATGTCTGCTGGGAATACCATGGCGTTATATGGGAGGAGGCTAATCTTCGGTTTTGGGAGGGTATATTGTGTCTTCTTGGTTGTAGTGGCGTTTGCGTCTGGAATATACCCGGCACATGGCCACTTCTTGTAATTAGTTCCGGATCAATAGTCGCGCCTCGCGGGGCCAAATGGAGGCCTGGCGATGCCAAACTTAGCCCGTGGTCGGAGAACGTCGCTCGTCATGCTAGAGCCAAGCATTTATTAAAAGACGTGCTTGTATTCGGCCGATATCTTGCCTTGGACAGGAGGCGACAGAATGAATGCAGATGAAGACCCAAACGCCGACCTAGAACTCCGTACTTTCCACCCCTTTTTCTAACATTTTCCTCCCATCTTCACCCCGCCGCTCCCCTCCCCTGCCTAGCCAACTGACAAACTCCCAACCTACACGAAAGCTCCCTACACGCACATCCTGTAACTCGCGTACCGTCCCGCCGTCTCCGAGTTCCGGATAATCTTGACTACCTGGCCCCTCCTCAACCCGAGGTACCTCGCCACGGGATCCTTCTGCAGGATCCTCGGCAGCTGCGTCTCCTTAAGACGGTACCTCTTCAGCAACGCCGCCTTCTCCTCCTTCGACAGCAGCACGTGCTTCGGCACAAGCTCGTGGTGCGTGATGTTGACGAGCAGGTCCTCCTCGATGAAGCACTCGAGCTGGGCGTAGCTCTCGGCGGCGGTGATGAACTTGCGGGCCGCAGGGGTGAGGGGCACGCGGGTGACGAGGATGCCGACGCGGGCGTGCTGGCCGACCACGGTGTGGATGAAGTCCTTGGCCTGGGAAACGCCCATGTTCTCGGTGGAGACGAACTGGACGAAGACGGTGCCGCAGTCCGGGTCGGGCGTTGGGTTCTCGGGGGTGGGGGGAGGGGTGTACTTGCGGAGCATGGCGTCGCTGGGGCGGGCGGAGAACTGGAGGAGTTGGCGGCTGCAGAGAGCTGGTTAGGAACTGGTGCTGACGGTCTGAGGTTGGGGGAGGGGGAGGCAGGACGTACACGATGTCGCCGTTCTCGTCGAGGAACTTGGCCTTGAACTGGTCGAGGGTAATCTTGACCTCGTCCTCCGCGAGCTCATATTCCTGTCGCATCCCCGTTAGAACCTCCTACACAACGGCGCAGAGATACAGACGCGGGGCCATGGCCCCAAGTGTCAAAAGGGGACGGCCACGCACCCTGTCGTAGACCATCTCCATGACGGTCCTATACACCCTCCACATGCGGGTAATCTCCTTGTCGGAGGTGCGCGTCACCCTATCGTCCGACATGATGTATAGCGCCGCCGTGCGTCGTAAAAGTCGATATTAGCTGTACTAGGAGGGAAAAAAAGAGCGGCGCGGAGGTTGAGGGGATCGCGGGGGTTGGCGGTGGGCTTCGCTTCTGTTCAGGAATGGTCGCTCTCGACGCGAAAGAAAAAAAAAAGCACTTCGAGTTCAGCCTTGTTGGTCCGTGCGTGGGCGAAGATCGCACCGTCAGTGTCTGCGGCGCCTACTCGAGTGTCTTGGGAGCTTTGGTGGGGTGGTGGGGGTCACGTGGAGATTTCAGGGGATTTCAGTCCCAGTATCGCGCAGGCGCACTTTCGCCTCGACGACCACGGGATAGCCGATGCTAGAGCCTCAGCTTGCCGCCCCTCGTACATGCAAGTAGGGAGGGGCTTGGTGTAGTGAAAGTTGGGTGTCTACAAGACAGAGGTGTCTAAACTCACAAGGCCAGGCCATAGAACACGAGATATTCCTCTTTTTTTTTTTTTTTTTCCTTTTTTTTTCTGAAAAATACCCGTCAATGAAAGTGAACTCCATCAACCTGCAAACGGACTTGTACACCAGTCTTGACACCATCAGGGGTCGTGGTAGCCCGGGGTCAAAGGGACGAATCTGGAACCCGCCGCTGTCAATTCTTCGAAGTCCAGTCTTCCCCAGGTGGTACAAGGTACCTCTGGGGAGTCCCACCCGCCCGCAAGGGACACATAATTCTGTGCTCCAGACCCCCATTGACCGTGCTGCCCAATATTTTCAGTTGTCATTACAACTAATTTTTTTTTTTTTTTGCCGCGGGACTGGAGGTCATCTCGCAACCCTTCCCCATAAATCCAGCCGCCTCCACAGCTGTAAATAACTCCCACCCCCAAACTCTCCTCGCTCCTTCGGGTATCGACATAACGCCTGACACGCCTAGAGAACCCTCATCTCCCGTCTCTCTCCGCGGACTCCAGCACAATGGCGTCCGAAGCACCCACCAAGGCCAACGGCGAGGCCGCCCCGGCCACGCTTGTCAAGCCGCCCAAGCCCGATGAGGAGGCCTTCAAGAAGGCCCTGAACCAGGCCGAGAAGGACCACAAGGCCGTCATGGTCAAGTTTGTACGTTGCGCCCCCCATGTCAAGTGCGAGACTCCCACGGTCACTTGCATGAACACCCCTTGTCCCGGCCCGGAACAACCGCTAACAGCTAACGCCCGCAGAACGCCATCAAGGAGAAGATCGAGTTGGCCCAGCCCAACCGCAACAAGGACCAGCCGAATCCCACCCAGAAGCGCCGCCAGGAGCTCATCGCCCAGCTCAACGAGATCCGCCAGAAGCAGGCCGGCTTCAAGAACGCCCGTACCTCCAAGTTCGACCAGATCAAGCGCCTCGATGAGCAGGTCCGCAGCCGCATCGCCGAGCAGAAGGCCGCCCGCGGCAAGATGCCCTACAAGTCCCTCGACGAGCTCGACCGTGACATCGCCGAGAAGCAGCGCGCCGTCGACTCTGGCACCCTCAAGATCGTCGAGGAGAAGAAGCTCCTCGGCGACATCTCGTCCCTCAACAAGATGCGCAAGGGCTTCTCGTCCTTTGAGGACGGCCAGAAGCAGATCGACCAGCTGCGCGCCAAGATCAAGGAGATCAAGGACAGCGCCGAGGACCCGGAGCAGAAGGCCCTCTCGGAGCGCTACAACGCCCTGCAGAAGGAGCTCGACGAGGTCAAGGCCCAGTCCGACGAGGCCTACAAGAGCCTCGGCGCCCTGCGGGACGAGCGCTCCAAGCTCAAGGCCCAGCAGGACGAGACCTTCGCCGCCATCCGCAAGATCAAGGACGACTACTACGGCCAGCGCCGCGCCTTTATGAACTACGAGCGCGAGGCCCGCGACCGCGCGCGCGAGAGGCAGCGCGCCGAGCGCAAGCGCATCGCCAAGGAGCGCAAGAAGGCTGATGCGGAGCGCATGCTCGAGGAGGCCTCGGACCCGGCCTTCCTCGAGGAGACCCGCCGCGCCAACAGCCTCCTCCGCTTCCTGGACCCCTCGGCCGCCGAATCCGAGAGGGCGCCCCTGCTCGCCGACAGCGGCATGGCCGCGCAGGCCCAGCGCAAGGTTGACGACTCGGGCCTCAAGGGCGTGAAGCTCGTGCGCAAGGACGAGCGCGAGGACGACTACCTTCCCGCCGCCACCGGCAAGAAGGGTAAGAAGGGCAAGAAGAGCAACGCGGCGGCCGCCGAGGCTAGCAAGTACAACTGCCCGCCGTCCGTGGTGCAGGACTGCGCGTACCTCAACGTCGACCCGCCCATGAGCGCCGCCGAGGTCCCCGCCGTTGTGGAGAAGGTCAAGGCGAAGCTCGCCGAGTGGAGGGCCAACCAGGCGGCTCAGACCCAGAAGGTTCGTTTTCCCCCTCCCCTTTTCCTACATCGTGTTTGGGGGGCGATTGTCTAACGTGAGAATAGAACATCGAGAAGGCGAAGAAGGAGATCGCCCGCCTCGAGGCCGAGGAGGCCGCCGCCGCCGCGAACGGCAAGGCCAACGGCGAGGCCAAGGAGGAGAAGCCCGAGGAGGCTAAGGAGGAAGCCAAGGAGGAGGCCGTCGCGGCCGAGTAGGATCCTCTTTTTTCCCGTCCACTCTGGCTTCTAAAACGGAAAGCGATGTCGCCCTTGGGGGGGGGTAATACCTCCCGGTATAATCATGGATGATACCCGAACTTCATGAGGGTCTTCTTTTTTTTTGGACATGACGAAGTTGGGTTGGGAATGTAAAAAGGGGTCTTTTTCGTCCGGGGAAATGGGAGGAGGGGCGAAATAAAGCATTCATGGCGTGTTTTTTTTTCTTCTTTTTCTTCAGTTCATTGTTTTATATCACTACAACTTTCTTGTGTGCACTGCCACGAGGCGCGAGCTTCGCCGCGTCGGCCTCGAACTCCCCTATTACCTCGAGCTCGGGACTCTCGGACGTTTGGCAAAGGGGAGCAAGCCCAAGTGCCGGGCCTCGAGCGACAGCTCGGGAGGGATGAATGCTTACGTGAAACATGTGCCTTTCGTTGCCTTTTGCCCAGGGGCAACACTAAGCAAGGACGCGTACTGCCCTGCCCCGGGCTTGTCCCCAGACCCCGGACTCTCGTTGGACATGGGGTTGGCATCCCGCGGGCTGCATATCGGGCATGAACAGGTATCCCCAGCCCGGCACCGGAGATCGCAGCTAATCAGGTTCAAACCGCGGGAAGGTGTCCATTCGCCACCAGCTCTGTTCAACCCTCGGGCTATCTCCCCGGCGCGGCACATACACGTAGTATCAGGGAGGGAGGAACGAGGGTAAGGGAGTAGGGAGGTTTTTATGTTTCTTTTATACACCTAGCAACCTGGATACCAAACACCAAAAACCTCGATGCCTTTTCCTTCCCAGACCTCCGCCAAACACATAAGCCACGCGGTGGATATCCAAGCCTTCGTGCTCCCCGGAGCCGCCATGCGACTCTCAAACATCTGGGTAGTCGTCCTACCCATCGCTGTCACTTGAAACAGGAAGATTAGAGAAATGACACCCTGATCCTTCGCAGAGACGACCCAGCACTTTCTCTTGCATCAAAATCACCACGGTTTCCACGTGGATAGCCGATAAGCAGAAAGAAAACCCCATCGGACCCCCCACCATGCCAATGCATGTCAGGCCCTTGAATCGTGGAGCAAAAGGTGAAGAAAATAGGCACCAAATGACACCAATTAACATGGGTAAAACCAGCACCTGGAACCAACAAATGAAATCTTAAACAAGACAACCTCAAACGCCAAACACTTTTCGCTGTCATTAACATGCTGTCGTGAGTCCCACACCGTCAAACCTCTCGATTCATCGCCGGCTGATCTGTCGAACTGCCTACCAATGCGTCCCAGGACCCCCGTAATACGTAGTCGGCGGCGGTGGCGGCCTCGCGCCACCCCGGCGGTCCATTCTCTGCGGCGGACCCGGAGGGCCCGGGGGACCGGGGGTCCTCCTCCCCCGACCCTGCGTCGGCGGTGGTGGCGGCGTGACGGTGTTCCTGTGCGGCATGGCCTCGATGGGCGGGTAGTACGGTCCGGGAGGAGGAACCGGCCCCGAGGCCATCGGGCCGGGGGGGATAAAGTCGGGCGGAGGCCGGCGACCCTTGCGGCTGCCGTTCAAGGCGCTGAGGGGCGGGTCCTTGACGCAGGCTTCGTCCTCTCGCGGTAGGGTCAACTCGACGAGACTGAAGAAGTATTCGAGCACCTCGGGGTAGCGCTGTACGCTTGTCCTCCAGTCCTCGTCGAGGCCGCGCTTGAGAATCTGCTGGGCGTGGGCCAACTCGTTCGGGTGGGGGGTCGTTTGGTACTTGTAATACGCCGCCTGCCGTATGCTCTCGATGTGTTGCGAGTGAGCTTCTTTCCTTCGCTCAGAAAGCACGCCGAAGTAAGACAGGATATAATCTTGAGCGTGTCCCCTTGCCCATTCACTGCAAACGTCGTCAGTCGCGCCCAAGGTACCGCAATGTGGCTCGAAAGACCCCACATGGTGCATACTCACCGAATATCATTGTACATGGACCGCATCATTTGATGCTCGGCATGGTTAATAGCCGTCTCCAGGGCTTTCGCCTCGCAATCACACTGCAGGTTGGCTGCGCCGCCGCAGATGGCACAATCGGGGTCCATCCTGATGAGAGGCGTGCGCAGGGACTTCCGGGACTTTGACCTACGGAGCTTGTCCTCTCTAGAGTACATCTTAGCGGTTGCCGAGTGGACGATGAGGTAAGAGGGTTCGAAGGACGAGTCGCGACAGAGGACAGGGCTATGGCTGGACACTAGAAGCGCGCCGGGTATCAAAGGAAGAGGGAAACAAGCTTGTCCAGGTCGAAGTCGATAACGCAATAATGTACAGGAAATGCCGTGATCCCAGAAGCGAAAGCAAGCCATTCGAGGTTACAAGCACAACAGGAAGTACAGGACGTTCATTACTTCCCCAAGACCCTACCTGGGGCCTCATAGGAGCGCTCGGGGGGACGAGAGCGACAGGGTTGGGAAGTTGACGATGGCAGGGATGCCACCGGAGGGGAGTGGAGGAGAAATGTAGGATGAGAAAAGAGAGGCCAAGACTTACATAGGCTTTAAGAACAGGTACTCGCAGGGCCGAGATGGGGAAGTTGGGCTCGAGAGGGGATGGGAGCCACAGTCGAAAGAGACAGAGTGCAGAGCAAAACAAAACGGGCGAAGATGGCCGGCCACTCGCCGACTCAACGCCTATGTGCTGCAAGAGGAGCACCTGCACAGCGAGTGAGGAGCGCGGGCAGGCGGCGTTCTGCCAGGGTAGCGAATGAGGAAGGAACAGCGAAGCCCGAAGCACGCCGGTGGTGCGTGGGGACGACGGTGCTTGAGCGGGAAGGGACCGGGCCGGGGGGAGCAGCAAAATGCTATGGATCGGCGAGGGCTAGGGATGGCGCACGCGGAGAAACAACGGGCAGAAGTTTGCGTCCGTTGCCTAGATGTCGTTGACAGGAAGGGGACTGCTAGTTGTTTAGAGATATTAGCAGCTTAGTAGGCAAAATGATGGTAAAAGACATGAGAGGCTAGGGGCGGAAAAGCGAGGAAGCGCGGTCTGAGAAGCAGGGCAGAGAGGAGGGTCCGTGAACAGCAGTGCAGATCCGCAGGGCATGGCCCACGGGCGACGACGGGCGACGCAGATGAATAATGGGGGGAGACGAATGGGCGCCGAGAGCCAAGTTTGACAAGCGGGTGGCCAGCTTAACCACGTCGATGCCGTGGCTCGAATGCGGGCTTCCTAGTGTATGCAAGCAGAGTCATGTTGGCCCAATCGAAAAGCGAGGGGCTGGTAGGGTTTGGCTGCGTCCAGACGTCTGATTGCTTCTGCAATGGGCGACGGGGCAGCCCGAAGGCCCGCGCGCCGTCCATTGGGGGGTTTATCAAAGGAGCCGCGGTGGGGGAGGGGTCTCGTGATGGAGGTGATGGGGGAGAAACAGATCCCTTGAGAATGTGGACAGGGAGAGGCCCGAAGCAGAAGGTCTGGTGAGGCTGATACGTACCTGTGATATCTGTGAGGATGAGGTTCCGGTCCCTTTCTGGGTGAAGAGGCACAGCGACGGCCAGGGAATGGGAAGTGGCACGAGAGACCCAAGGCGGGGAAGAATGGAATTGGGAATTATAAAGTGGGACTGACGGCGCCCTCGTCTCATAAGGCCGAGTGGAGAGAGGCAAAGATGGTCCGGATGAGGCGCCTTCGGCTGCCAGCGCCTTGGCTGGGAATCGGGAGGAGCTAACGCTGGAGGGGCCAATGCAGACTTGACGGGAAGTGAGGGGCGGCGGGGAAGTGGTGAGCAACTGCTGGCAGCGGGGCCGACGAGGTTTGAAGCGGTGAGCCAAGGCTTAGAGATGCATTGGCCGCCGGAGATTTGGGAGTGAGCGTGCGACACGGAATATGCAATGGAACACTAATGCAATAAGCAGTCGATGGCCGTGGGAAGGTGCACCTCGTTGCCCTTGCCGCGAGAAGAGAGCGGGATGTCGAGTCCGACCATTTCACGGAAGGTGCGTCCGGGTTCTTTACTCCAGACGTTGCACATGACAATGCGGTGCGAAGGGCAAGGGACATGTGCCTTAAGTGGACAAGGGCTAGCAGCGACTTGTGGATGGCATCACCTTGCAGCAGGATCTACACAGCAGCGTCTCGCTGTCACGAGCTCTCCCAGTTATGGCGGGGCGGCCGACGGACTTCTCGTCGCCACTATAGGCTATGGCCCAGCCTGCGATGGCTAGGAGACGGTTTTTTTTTTTTTTTTTTTTTTTTTTTTTTTTGGACAGGCTGCCAGCCGCTTGGAGCATCAGCATATCGGCCCAGTCTTGCTGTTTCTTCATGTGACTCCATCGAGGCCTGCCTGATCCATGAGACTACTTCAACCTCTATAGGTACGTACTAATGAAGAATAGGTATTCATTGCCTGCGGACTAACGATGCAATGGATGTGTGACTTCGGACGATGAGGTTATGGGATGTTGTGGTGCGGGTGGATTCTTCAGATGGAAAGTCCCAAGCTGGCGTTTTGATTGGTTACTGACTAGATACACCCCGGGGTGCCTCAGGATTCTCCCACCTCCAATCTAAACTCCAGACTTTCACGACCAACTTCTAACTCCATCTCCAACGAAACCACCGGCAGAAGCAGATTAATATCGGTCCCCCGGGCGATGCCGGGCGCCTCGCCTCATATTATGACAATGCCCCTTCGCCCTGCCACCAGGGCATCCCTGCTCGCCATCTGGACGCCCAACTGCACCCGACCTGCGCTACTCGCCCGCCCCTTCTCGCTCTGGTCCGCGCGCCGCGCGCCAGATACGCCCCCGACCGAAGAGATCCCCAAGTCACGCCTCAACCCCGCGCCGGACGACTACGCGAATCCGAACTTCGCCGACGTGGCCCGCCTAGCCATCTACGCTGGCCCCGGCGGCAACGGTTGCATATCCTTCCTTCGCGAAGCCCACTTCCCCAACGGACCTGCCAACGGCGGCGACGGTGGTCATGGGGGTAACGTGTACATACAAGCCGTCCCCGGCGAGACTTCTCTACATAAGCTGTCCCGCCGAAGGTTCGTTCGCGCGGGCAAGGGGACGAACGGGAGGGGCGGCGCCCAGTCGGGGCAGAAGGGCGAGGACGTCATCATCACGGTGCCTGTCGGGACGGTTGTGAGGGAAATCTCAAGAGAAGACCCCGCGGAAGAGGACGCTGAACTCATGAGAATACGGCGCGCCCAGCGGAAACAGAGGCGGAGGGAGGCGCTAGAGGAGGGCGGCGAGGAGGCGCTGGCGGCGGAGAAGCAGCGGGAACTGGAGGAAGGGAACCCGGACAAGCACAAGTTCGTGTTATTCCCGGGCCTCTCCAAGTCAGAAGGCCGCCACATAAACTTGCCGCCCCTCCGCACCCGCGACCGTCTCTTCGCTCAGCCCTCGCCGCCCATCCACCTCGACCTCCGCCGCCCCACCCCGCAGCCCATCCTCCTCGCGGCTGGAGGGCTAGGCGGCCTTGGGAACCCACACTTCGTCACCCGGGATACGCCGCGCCCCGTCTTCGCCACCCGCGGCGAGGAGTCCATGACGCTGCACATAGAGCTGGAGCTCAAGCTCCTCGCGGACGTCGGGCTCGTCGGGCTACCCAATGCGGGCAAGAGCACGCTTCTTCGCGCCCTGACGAACAGCCGCACTCGCGTCGGGAACTGGGCCTTTACGACGCTGCAGCCCAACATCGGCACCGTGGTGCTAGACAAGTACTCTGGCCGCCCCGCCGTCCGGTCCTTTGTGCGGTACCCCGCCGCGCCGGAGCTGGGGCTGCCGGAGGAGGAGGTGGCCGTCGAACCGCGCACGCGTTTCACCGTCGCCGACATCCCGGGGTTGATCGAGGGGGCGCACCTGGATAGGGGATTGGGCATTGCGTTCCTGCGGCACGTGGAGCGCGCGAGGGTCCTAGCCTTCGTGGTTGACCTCTCGGCAGGGAACGCCGTCGAGGCGCTCAAATCGCTCTGGAGGGAGGTGGCGTTGTACGCCGAGATGCGGGAGGAGGAGGAGCGCGCGAGGGAGGCTGACGCCCGCGTCGATTGGTCACTCACGTCTGAGAAGCGCGACTCTATGCTTCCGCCGCAGGAGACGTCCGACTTTGCTCCTCCACCGGCCGAGGACTCGGCGTCCCACATTGTGTCGAAGCCATGGTTCGTCGTCGCGACCAAGGCGGACCTCCCCGGGACGAAGGAGAACTTTGAGGAGCTGAAGGCGTATGTGGAGGGCGTACAGGCGGGGACGGAGCCCCATCCGACTGGGGTTGAGGGAGCGTGGGCGGAGAGGTGCGCTGTTGTGCCGGTTAGTGCCATCAAGGGCCATAACGTCCAGGGCATCGTGCATTGGACCGTGGGGCTGCTGGACGAGGAGTAAGGGTCTTGTGCGTGTGGTATAGTGTACGATAGGGTTAAAAGCATCAGGGAGACCTGCTGTACGATGTGGATAGATAGATTAACGTTTGCACGGTAATTGTAGCATATACGGATGGACGAACACCGGAAATCGGACTTGATTCTACATGCATTGTAACCAAGCAAAGCACAGCAAAGACGCGCGCGCGGTTCAAATCACTGGATATAGCAGCTACATCCGCGCAGGTCCCACGCCTGACCCTCCTCCTCCCGTGAACCGGTCGCGCCCCCCATCTCAACGCCCGGAACCCACTGGCCCCGGCGGACCCTCGGCACGCGGGTCTCCGGACCACCCTACTGGGCCATCGACTCCCCGTTCGCGGCGGGCGAAGTGACCGGGACACCGCCGTCAGAGTTCCCCTCCTCCATCTCAACATCCTCAGTCTTGGCCTCACCCTCGGCGGCCTTCTCCTCGGGCTTGGCCTCCCTCTCGGCAGCAGCGTCCGCCTCACCCTCGGTCTCAGCGGGTGTCTGCGACGCCTCCAGCCTCTTCTTCTCTTCCCTCTCCTTCTGCATCTGCAGCCCGTTATTCACAAGCGGCGTAGTGTCATTAAACAGCCTCAGCAGCATAGCAGCGCGGTCCTCCTTGGGCAACATGAGGTTGAGCGAGTGCAAGCTCTTCCACAGCGGGAGCACAAGCCTCTCCTTGAAGCCTTCCTCCGTGCCGTCAGGCTCGATCCGGAGCACCGAGCACCCCATGCCCATGTCCCTCACGCGCTCGCCAATCTCCCCGAGTTGAGTCCACTCCCCATCCGCAATCTTGGGGAACATCTCAATGAGCAGTTTCCGCAGCGTCTCGCGTTTAGAAAGTCGCACGACACGCCCCTCGCCCACATACCCCTCCAGGATCGGCATTCCCTCCGACTGGATCCGCCACCTGCAGATGTCGGGGTTCGGCACGTCCTGCTTCATGAACATCTTGACACCGCCGTTGATGAACTTTACGCCGCGCCCGTCGTTCATCTGGAGGATATCCTTGGCGAGGGCCGACGAGTAGTAGATGGCCTTGGCCGGCTCGCCCGTCTCGTTGCGCACGAGGAACCGGTCGAGAGGGAAGCGGTCGGTGAGCTTGTAGTTGGCCTTGATCTCGGCGATTACCGGGTGGTCGGCGGGAAGGTAGATGTAGGGCGCCTCATACTTGATGGACGTGTCCTTCTTGCCCTCGCCGTTTGCGGGGCGCGCGGGCTTCTCACTCGGCGTGGCAGACGAAGCCTCGGCGGTCCCGCTCGCGGCGGAGACGGGCGTGTTCTTCGTCGTCGCATCATCGATCTTTTGCTTCTTGGCCTCCGACTCGACGGACTCTTCGTCTCCGTCACGCTGCCTCTTGCCGTTGGCCTGCGGCTGGTCCTCACCAGCCGCAGCCGGAACCTCCGCAGGGGCAGGGACAGTCTCCGCAGCCTCCTCGGAGGCGGCCTTGGCAGCGTCCTCGGCCTTCGCCTCCGTAGCCGCCGCCTGTTTCTTCGACTCGCTCTCGGGCTTCGCCTTGAACTCGGCCTTCTTCTCGAGCACAGTGATGAAGAAGCCACCGGTGTCCTGGAGATGCGCGTACACCCTCATGCACCTCTCCAGAGGGAGATCACTCTCGGGCCGCGGGAACATGCTCTCGGTCAGCTTCCCGGGAAGGACGAATTCGGGGTCCTCCTTGATTTTCTCCTGCACCTCGCTCCACGAGTTCCAGAAATGGCCAGTCTTATCCATAACACCCCACTGCTTCATGCCCGGCCGCCTCTTCAGGCCGAGGAGCTGGTCAGAACAATCGACAATGCCAATCGTCTCGGGCCCGCCGCAGCGCTCGATGGCCGCCGCAATGACGGACTCGTTCTCGATGGGGTTCATGCTGCAGGTGGAGTATACAGCACGACCGCCGACCTTGAGCATCTGCAGGGTCCGCACCAGAATCCTGACCTGAGTGATGTGTAGTCCAAGAGCGCTGCCTGGGACCCAGGTGTTCCAGAGAGTCGAGTTCTTCCGGAGGGTGCCGTCACCAGAGCAAGGGACATCAGCGAGGATGCGGTCGAACTTCAGGTGAACGGTCTTCTTGGGCTCCTCGGGGCTGGGAGGGAGCTTGATGGGCGGGAACTGGGTGGCGTCGTGGTTGGTAATGAGGAGGTTCGCCGAAGATAACCGCTTAAGCTGGTGCGTCAACATGTGGCAGCGCTTGTAGTCGGCGTCGTTCGCGATCAGGAGGCCGGTCGCGCGACCAGCGTCACCCGCATCAACCGACAGGTCCGCCTCGGTCTCCTCCTCGGTCTCGGGACCAAGGGCGAGGCCATCCTCCGCAGCATGGCCGCGCAGCGCCTTCTTGATGCGCGCCTCCTCGCCCGTGTGGATCATCTCTAGTAGCTGCGAGGACTTGCTGCCGGGGGCGGCGCACAGATCGAGGACGGTCATGCCCGGGCGGACGTCGAGCAGAAGAGGAGGGATCATGCTGACAACCTCTTGGCGGGTGATGTGGCCAACGCTGGTCTCGGAGACCAGGTACTTCTGGAAGGCAGAAAAAGGTGGGAACTTGCGGACGACATTCTTCGGGGTGGTCATGGACCAGGCGAGGTTGTCGGGGTACCAGGGGACGGGTTGGGGCAGCTCAACCTTCTTGCCTTCGTACTCGATCTTCTGGATTTCGGGGAAGTAGCGCGTCTCGAGGAGGTCCCTCACGGCGAGGGCTTGACTAGATGTTGTCAGTAACAGGAGACGAGAGGCGGGGGCGCGGCGACGTACCCCTTCGAGCCGCAGAAGCGGAAGCTGCTGGGGAGGTCGCGCTTGAGCGCGTCCCAGAACTCGGCCCTCTCCTCCTCCGGCAAGTCGAGAATGGTGTTGTAGTGCTTCTCGAGCTTGTCATTCTGCTTGACGATGGTGGCAAACCTCGCCTGGCTGTTGGGGTTGTCGCGATGGTGGGTCCGCTTCCCGTGACCGCCGCCCCGGCCCTATACTCTTGTCAGATAACGGCTCAGCCGGAAACTACCCGCCGCCGCGATTCTGGACGTGGCAATGGCACGATATCGGATGCATACCTTCTTCCCGTGGCGACCCATGATGTGAGATGAGTGTGCGAACGGTGCGTTGTTGAGTCGCTGCTAAGTGGATTGGCGAAGAAGCGCCGCGGGCAAAGTCGCCGGTTATTCGCGACTGATGATAAGATATGCCTTGCGACGAAGAAGCGTGGTTCGAGGGAGCAACGGCAAAAGGTTGAGACGACGCTTCCGTGAAAATGCAGCGTTGGATAAAATCTGCCCCTCCGATACGGGAACCTTGGCGCCGTGGGGTGTCTCGAGTCTCCGGCAAGCATATGCCGGTGGCTGCTAGCAACTGGCAGGTACCTGAGGTTCTACGCCAATCAAAGGTCGCCGCAGAAAATTTTCAAAATTCTGCCGCCTCACGTGAAGGTGGAGTGATCGGCACCACTTTCACCGCCCTAGCATAGCTATAAAATCTCTCGCCTCCCTCCCAAATTTTCAGTCCTTCTTTTTCTCTTTTTCTTCTTCATACTTACCTTGTTCCGTGCTCGCCGCGATCAAGAATGCGGTAGCGCAGAGGGGGATGCCTGCATTGCACATCGCGGAGTGTCCCCTTCTCGATTGTCCTTCGGGGCCGTCGGGGGCGTAATTTTTGATTTTTGCCTCTTCTTGAGGACCTCTTTTTCATTGTGAGGGCGCTTGACGCGTCCGCACGAAGGAGAAGATGGTAGTAATCTTGACGCGTATATTAGCTCCCTGGCCCTTCCACACCTCATATTTGAGTTGCATCGTAATAGTAGCTGTAGGCTTTCCGTAATTGGACCTGGTTAAGTCTGCCAACGTCTCCAACCAGTGCGTGTGGTGGTTTGTCTAGCACAGTCTTGATGCTCTTCTGATGCCGGTCCTGTTACTGTTGTAATGTAGTAATTCCATTAGGTACGGTACTTTTGGAGAACCCCGCATTCCCTCCCCGCCACGACTCCACTGGCGCATTGTCTGTCGCGTAGGAACTTGTTTACGCGACGAAACTTTGCCATTCTCAGCCTAACCCAACCCGACTCCACAACCTCACAACCACCATGTCGCGCCCTACGTCAGTGTATCGCAGCCTCTCCGCGACGGAGGAGCTCGAGAAGCTCGAACAGTCCATCACGCTCACCCTTCAGGGTCGGTAGCATCGTCCCTAACAACCACCGCAACAAACGGCTGACGAACCCCGGCAGAGATCGATCAGAACTTCAGCAAGGCCCACCGCATAGTAACCTCGAGCATTCTCCCCCTCGTCGAACAGTACGGGGACCACTCGCGCGCCGTGTGGGACGCGTCCAAGGTACGGAGGCAGCCGTCCGTAAGCGAGGCGCAATGCTAAACGCTAACCTGCTAGTTCTGGAAACAATTCTTCGAGGCGTCGGCGAACGTCTCGCTCTCCGGCTACGAGGAGCTCAACAATGATGAAACGACAGTCGAGGAGAGCACGGCACAGGAACACTCCGGCGTCGACGTGTCGACGGAGCACGACATTACCGCCTCGACCGAACCCGAACACTCGACCTACCCCGCCGAGGAGTCCCTCCTAGACGACGCCGAGCTATCAGGCAGTACCCCCCGGCCCCCTTCAACCAAGACGGTCCGCACGCAATTCGCCAGCCTGGAATCGCCCTATCAGGCGATGCAGCGCGAGATGCGAAGCGAAGAAGACGCCACATCCGTCCTCTCGAGCGAGCCCGGCGGCGAAGAGGAAGACAACTCGACGCTCCTCTTCCAGCAGCGCACCGCGCGCCTCCCGGAAATGAACCTGACGCCGCGGGCCGCCCCGCACCTAAAGGACGAGGAGCAGGCGCGTGACCCCCTCCTCCACCGCATGCTCGACAAGACGTACCGCATCCGCTCGACGCCGCACAAGAATGCCCCGCCGCTCTCTGCGCAGCGCCACGCGTGGCAGGACTCGCCTGGTTCGTCGCCGGAGATGGCGGTGCCGAAGCTGCGGAGCGAGGCATTCATGTCGCCTCTAAAGGGCAGGGAGAGGGTTGGGGCGCCGAGGACGCCGGGGGTTAGCGTGCAGACGCCGAGGAAGAAGGAGGTGGACGACGTGTTTAGCGGGGACCCGAAGCCGCCCAAGTACGAGATTGATTGGGATAGCGATAGCGATGATGGGGTTGGGGCGATGAGTCCGCCCAAGACGATTCAGTTTGCGCTGCCGCCGTCGAAGCTGCTGCAGACGCCGGGTAAGTTGTCATCTTTAGTCCTGTTGTGATCAAGGACGAAACTAAGCTAACGATTGCAGCGCGGGAGGCGAGCAGGCGCATCGTGGATGATATCCTTGTCAGGGCCGGGGCTGAGCCGGACGAGGACACGGAGGAGTTCAGCCCTTCTATGGTCAGGATGAACAAGGACATTCTAGACGAGACGTTCTGATTGCGCGACCGTTCGGGAGGGTCCTTTGGCGGTGCCGAGTAGAGATACCTATAGACAATGAATAGACGTAAGACTGGTCTACTTGTGTGGTAGTTGACGGTGAGGCCGTTGTTTGTGTACACGTACACCCAGGTCCCTGCGAGACGATTTGGCATCTTGAGCTTGAGAAGAGCAGAGCGTCGGTGAAAACGGCCTGTTCGAAGGCATGTCTTTCGAGATCAGCTCCTCTTGCCCCAGGACCATCATCCAATCCCAGCCATCAGACCAAACCCCAGTCTGCACCTCAAAGGCCTCACGAAGCGTCCCTGGCAGGCCTGGCCTCTTCTTCCGATACAAAAGCCCTCTCCCGCCTCATTCGGGTTCCACTATGTGGTTTACCGCTTTCAGGAGGCCGAGGCCCACGGCCGGGGCGAGATTCTTAGCAAGCCTACATCATTGGGGCTATCAAGGCGTGGGACGATCTAGATTACCATCAATGACACTCGAGAGGTACCTGAGGGGTCAATGGTAGAGAAGGTGCTGTATCTATCACGTCTCAGTTTGCAGGGTCGCAGGTAAAAGCTAAATGAGTGCAACGAGTGCGTACAGCACTCGAGACTAAATCGGATAAACAAAAGAATTGCGCGTAGCAATGACCAAGTGAAACTAGAGGCACTGCATCCTCTCCCTTTCCCATCTCTCGACATCGCCCTTTGACCCCCCGACTGGAAACAAGATAGATCCCGGGCGACACCCTCCTTCTCTCCTCCTCCCCACGTACCGCCCTCCTCAGACTCCACATCGTGTACCTAATCCCTTCATCCGAATTCCCATCGAGGCTCTCGTCTCCTAGGAGGCGAGGAGCCCCATGTCTAGCGATCCGCCGTTTTCGACGGCCAGATGGCAGCGGACTGCGTCGTAGTGCCGGCCGCGGCGAGCTGGAAGAGACGGGGGAAGAAGATCCCGTAGCGCTGCCCTGGACTCGGACCCTCCAGTCGGCGAGGAATCCGGGCTCGCGCCCGTTCCCTCCTCGCGGAAGTCCATGAGCCTTGGTGAACCCACGAAGAAGCCGCTTCTTAGCGGGTAGATTCAGACTCCAGGGCCTTGGCCCGTAGTCCTCGTCTCGCTGTATCTCATGTCTTCGCTCAGCACTGGTTGATGATGGTCGAGGTATACCGCTCGGAAGCGGGCTTCTTGTCCTTCTTGTCGCTCTTGTCGCTCTTTCCGGCCTTGAAGGAGTCCTTCACGAGGCTGAGGGTGCTGGCGAAGGAGGTGGAGGAGCGTGTGCTCGCGGCGTCGGGGGACTTCTGGGCCATGGTGGCGTTGGTGTTCTGGGAGTTGCTCATCTTGATGATGGTGAATATGGTTTGCTTTGGGTGAAGGTGTGGTATGTTGGCGGTTTGAGAAGGTGAGTGTTGGGATATGAGTAGTGTAAGTGATGTTTATAAAGTGTGTGATTCGTGTAAGCTGAGTGTAAGCTGAAGCTGTGATGTCGATGTCTGCGTGATGAAGGAAACAAGCCCTTTTCGACGAAGCCAACGCTCCATTATATATCCAAGTCTAAAACCACCGTTACGCTATTCTACCAGTCCAATCCTCAATTCTCAATTCCTGATTAGATTCATCCCATTCCTAAACCACCCATGCCCTCCGATTGACGCATCCCGACCTATACGACGGCCCATTACGGAATGATTCGGCAGCCTAAGCCTTAGCCTCCAGGCACCCGTTTAACACGACCCTCCCTCGCGTGAAACCCTCGAGGCTTTTTTTTTTCTTTTTTTTTCTTTAGCGAGGGCGCAGTGCCGGCGAGCCGAATGGGGTTAGCGCGAAGAGGGCTGCTGCACGTAACGTTCGGCCAGAGGGCTTACTCCGGGGGTTTGGCGGTGGATGTGGCTTGTCTTTCTCGTGCGGTGCTTACTTTGTCGGGGCTGAGATGCTCCGGCAGGGCGGGTGGGCTGCGCTTTGTGGCTTTTCCGTTTGTAATTCGTCCCGCTCACGGAAAGGTTCCGAAGTTGGAGGTGCGGTGTGGATGGGCATCGTGATGCTCGTGTTTGCGGCTTGTGACATCAATTGCTCGGCTTTGAGGCCCTCATTAGCGTACATGTTCAGGGTTTCTTCCGGGACTGCCTTGGAATAAGCATGGCAGAGGATTCCTTCCATGGTCTGAGAGACCAAGACCCCGTTTCCCTGTTCTGGTCCTTTGCAAACACCCTCTGTGAAATCCGGGACCCACCGGACGCCGCTGCACTACAGGGGTTTCCGGGGCGGACCCACCCCCGCTCCGTGACCCGCGTCCGGAGGGGCCCGAGGTCTTGGTACCTCGTACACCCTGATCCGATGACCCACGGAACCCCCTCGTCAAGGCCCTATCGCCGAGATGAGTTCATCCCCATCTCGCCTTGGCTCCCAACACCGGAATCTGTCGTCTTCAGAAGGACGCCTATCACCGAGGACGTCATCCGCCCTCGACACCAAAGCACCATCATAGATGGCGTGGCACAGCCCCCGCGATCGCGACCTCGGTGCCCCTGCCTTGGCTGCTTCGGAGGTAGCGTGTGACACTTTGCGTCCCACGCACCCTCGGAAACCGACACCCCCCCGGCTCGCGGCCGGTCAAGCCCCTGTGTGTCAATTGGTGTGGCGCTCGTCCTCGAATCTTCTTCAACCATTGGCGTGGGCGCCGATGTTCTTCCCTGCATGTGCCGATGAGTCCGAGCAGTGGAAGTGGAAACCCGACAAGAAGGCGGGACGGGGCGGTCATGCTAGGCTTTCGGAGTCATTCGGCATTCGTATCTCGGATTCGGTGACTCACAGGCCCGTCACCGCGTATCCCTCGTTTGCGCGGTTGTCGTGAACATGGGTCACCCACCCGCAACACCACATCACGGTGCGCCCAATCCAGACGCGACAAGGCGAATTTGCATCCGAGCATGCCCTCGATGCAACCGCCGTAGAGAGCCCCCCTGCTCGCGTCGTCACCTCGCCGCGAATTCCGCGCCGTCGCAACCTCGCTTGGACCGGAGTTTCCAGGCAGCGAGATAACCGGCGCTGGAGACTCTAGGCAGCAGCCTTACCCCGCGGGGCCCCCACCACCCACACCAACGCGGTATCCATCCCGCGCCTGCCCGCCCTTTTCGGAAGACAACCGGCGACCACGTTTGAACATGACGCCGAAGCATCACGCCTCAGCCGCCTTTCAGCGAAGCGTCCTTTGCCCTCGTCACAACCCACGACCGGCATCAAAGTTGAACACCCCTCACAAGCAGCTGATCGCGGCGCAGGTTGGATCCAACTTCCAAGCAATTATATTACTCCAACGCTCCGATGAGATCCATCCGAGTACGAGTGCGAGCACCGCAAATGCTAAACCAAAGCAGACCCCCCACCCTCAACCCCCTCTCCCTGCCCCCTTCTCTCCAAGCCCCTCACCCCCTGCTCTCTCCCCCCCTCACGTCCTCGGGCTCCGCAAGAACCCAACAACACCACTGCAATATCCAACAAGCGAATCCAACCTCCCGCTTTCCCTCTCCTGCTCAGCCCTCCACTCCCCCAGCGCATCCATCACCCCCTCATGCTCCGTCACGACGTCAAAGTGCAGCCGTAAAAACACCGCCATCCAAGCCTGCACGAGCTCGTAGTCGCGCCTCGCCACCAGCCGGCTCGTCAGCGCCCGCACAAAGTGTAGGAGCTCGTTGCGCGAGTCGGAGCCCTCGCCCGGCGAGAGGGAGCGGAGCTCGAGGTCCGCGGCGGAGGGGGGCAGACTCTTGAGGTGCTCGATGAAGTCGTTGTCTGCCATGAGAGTTAGCGGTCCGTCCCTTACTCTTGTCCGGTGAGTTGAAGATGTAGACGGTAAACTTACAGTCTCCCGACGCTGCACCCTCGAGGAGCTTCCCCGTAAACGCCTCCTCCTGCCTCGCCATCTCAAGCCTCACAATCCGCGAGCTACTCTCCTCCTTACTCGCCCCTTCCTCGATAGCCTTGGGCTTCCCCGAGTTGGCAGACGGCAGGAAGAACGGCGCCTTCTCCGGCGCCTTGGGCGCCTCCTTGGGCTTATTCCTCTGCTTGATAAGGTCAAGGTGCAGCAGCGTCTGCCACCTCGACTTGGGCACCATGCTCAGCGTCGTCATCTCCGCGCTGAGCTGGTCCACATCCGGCGCAATGACCGCCGGGTCCTCGGCGTCCTCGTCCTCCTCGAACGCAGCGTCCAGCAGCCCGCGGTTGCCCTCGCCCGACACGGTCGGCAGCGTCGTCGCCGCAATGTCCTTGGCCGAGATCTGCCGCGTCGGCACGTGCCGGAAGAGCGTCTTGTTCGTCCAGATGCTAACCCCCAGCTCGCCCTCGACGCAGGCTGCGAGGTACTCGCCCGTCGACGACATGGCGACGGCCTTGCACGGCCGCTCGAACCGGATGGCGTCGATCAGGTGGCTTGTGGGAAGGTCCCACACCCGGACCGTGCAGTCCTCCGACGACCCTATGACCCATCGCCCGTCGTTGGAGAAGCAGAAGTCGGTCACGTCGTTCTCGAAGCCCAGGAACTCTCGGATCGTCCGCTTCGTTTCCAGGTCCACGACCCGTATCGAGTGGTCGTCGCACGAAAACGCGAGCAGGTCGTTCGCGGCATGATAGCGGCAGCCCGTGATGGCCGCCATGGGCGCCCAGTCGATCTGGTCCAAGAGGTTGCCCGTCAAAAAGTCCCAGAACTTGACCTTGCCGTCCAGCGAGCAGGTGACGACCAGCTTGTTCGTCGAGTCCACGACAATGCCTGTTACTGCCTTTGTATGCCTCCCCGTGCCAGGGGTAAACGCCCCGCCAACACGCGTGTTCAGGTTCACCACGTCGTCGGCTTGTTTGAGTTGCTGCATCTTGAGCTGCCGAGCCTGGGCCGGCGTCACCCTTGACGGGAACTGCTGGCGGTGAATACCAGACTGTAGGTTGAACATGTCGACAGTCCCGTTCGCGGATCCAACAAACGCAAAGGTTCCGCAAGGGCTGATGGCAACCGTCGACACATTGGCTCCGTCGCTAGTCTCAAACATCCACCGACCCGCCCGCTTGCGCCCCCAGAACCAGGTCCTCGCAAAGGGGTCGTTCTTGTGCGCCGTGACAACGCTCTCCCACCCCGTCATACCGCTGACCTCGGCATCATGGGCAACCTTCTTGGCGCGCTCCTTCTTGGATGACCGCTGCCAGATGGGCTGCTTCCCGGGCAGCGCTCCGATCCCTCCGTCGCGGTTGAGGGAGCTCGCGATGCACGTGATCTCGGGGGCCTTGATATCCTCAAGAGTAGTCGTCGGCCCGTGGGCGAGCGCCGAAGTCGATAGAATGCCATACTTCTTGGCCTTCTTGCGGATGTTGCCCTGGCTGAGCTCGGTGCTCTGCCCGTCGCGGCGCATACTCCAGCCCCAGAGACTCCGGTCGCTACCACCGCTAAGGAGCCACTTGTTGCCCGCGTCAGCTCCATCAAAGTCGGAGGGTAGGAACTCTAGGCAGGTGACGGGAGCGGCGTGTCCGCTTCTCGTGTGAAGGATACGGGGAATCGGGGAGAACGGCGTCTCGTCGAAGATCCATGACTTGAGCGAGTTGTCGCGCCCGCTGGTGACAATTACAGGCTGGCCGTAGAGGAACTCGATCTTGCTGACGCCCCCTCCTACCGACGGACCCGCACGGGACGGCGGGTTATGCGCGCTGCGGAGGATTCCCGATATCCTGCCGCCACTGTTGAGATCCCAGAAGGTGATGTCGCCCGTTGCGGCCGTGGCAGTGGCCATGATGCCGTCCTTTCGCCCGTCCTGCCCGGCGCCCATGCCGTCCGACCTGAATGAGATAGCGTTCACCGGAGTATCAGGTGTACCGGCGCTTATTTCGATAAGCGGCGTGTCCCTGAGGACGTCATGTAGGACTAGAGGACCCTCGGAGTAGGCAACGGCAAGGACGGACAGGGCCGTGGAGGGCTGCAAGCAAGTAACCGCTCCCGCGTTCGGCGTCGGGGGCAGAATAGTGTAGATCAGTTTCCCCGTGCTGACGTTCCAGATCTCAACCCACCCGTCCTTGCGACCGATGAAGATCTTGTTGAGGAAGGTGGGCATGTTCGTGATACCGCCGGTAAGCTCATTTCCGCCTTCCTGCGCGGACACCGTCCGGATCGTAGTGTAATGCTCGAAAGTAGTCGAGTTCCAGACCTCAACCCTCGTGAGGGCGCAAGCCACGATCCAGGAGCCGAAGACGAGGATCTGCTTGATGGGCTCGTCAAGGTCGGAGGGGACGTCGAGCTCGGCCACCCTCCTCCCGCGCTGGAAGACCCAGAGGCCCTGCGCCCCACCGCTGCGACGATCGCCCCATGCCGCGAGAACCTTTTGCTTCCAGGCTACGGTGGCTGTGATGTCCGACGGGGTCTCGGGACGGCTGACGAAGACGAGGTTCAAGCCGCGCTTGAGATCGTAGGTCTGGAGGGATCGGCCGACGGAGGTGGTGATCTGGAAGGTCGTCTTGCCGAGGGGAACAGAGGTGAAGGGGACGCCCGTAGGAGACACGAGGCCGATGGTCTAAGAGAAGTCGTTAGTACGTCAAGCAGCATACAAAGAGGGGTCGGAGGCGATTCGATATGTCGCATCGAGACGTACCCGGAAGGGCGCAAAGATGTTGGAGGACGTCTTGGGAGCGTCAGACTTCTGGACGACGTTGAGATCCCGCTTCTGGCGCTTGGCCAGAGGGCCGCTGGTCTCTGAGTGCGGCATTTTGCGTGGGATGGAAGTACTGTCGTTGATCTTCACCCTCGGACGGCTGCGCTCGAAGGGGTCGAACTCACTGTTGGTGACGGCCCAAATTTTTTTCCAATTGATTATCGATAAGCTGCTGCGCCAGCCCCACCAGCACTGCCAGCTGATGGCGGCTGGTAGCTACTTTGTCGCATCGGGGTCCGGCACAGACCCTTCCGTCCCACTTCGCGCCTGTCAATGCAGGCCCCATCCTGGAATGACATCACATTTGGTATCAGTGCAGCTGCTTCACAAAGAGAATAACAATTTCAGGCACTGACAAGACCCGCCGCGATGCATCAAATGCAGAGCGCAGAGGACAACGATGCCAGCAAACCGATACGAGAATTCACGAGGGCTTGCCCACGGCACTACATAACCACCCCTGGACTGCCTTTTATTACAGACCAGGTTTAATATTGAAAAGCTTGCCGTTGCCCCCCTGTCGCACCTTCCTTTGTTTGTAAACACGTGACGGTCGCAGCAATCCGGTGCCCACTTTTGGAAGGACCCCTAAGAGTAACACCTGAACCGCGTCACTCTCAAACTCCCACAACATATCCGTGTGGGTTGTCGCAAGGCGATCTGGGGTCTTACACCTGGACGGACACCGCTACTTACAACAAGGCGCTGAGATTCCTTGTACAGTCTTTTGAGAGTAGCAGGCTTTTGACAGCAACGCCCCCCCGCCGGAACGACCGAGACAACACTCGTCTTTTAGCTCGCCACCCTCGCCAGACTTCCATCCCAATTACACTTAAAAGCAGACCTGCCTGCCCGCCATGTCGTTTAGGTCCTCTTCGCGGCCGCCGCCTACCCCAAGGCGGCAGTCTTCAGCCAGCGCGAATTCACGTCCGGTTCACCTCTCGGACTCACATGCAGCAGACCTCTCCCAGTCCCTCCAGAACCTTTCCCTCGGAACGTCGCCTGGCAGGGGCTCGCCGCGAACCAGTCCTATGAGGGCCGTGTCGTCATCTCTGGCATCACCCAGCTCGGTCGCCAACCCTAGGCTCTCGCCAAGGAGCCCCTCCACGGGGGGGGACTCACGGTCTGGGACCCCGAATCTCTTGCGGAAGTCATCGACCTCTTCGTTGCGTTCTGCTAGTGCTGGCCCCCGCCAGTCCCTCTCGCGCCGAGCAAGCGCGACTGGTCTCTCCTCTTCGTTCTCCAAGTCGCCACTAGCCATGGCCGAGCCTATTCCGGAGCCCAAGCCCGTGCCGACGGCCAACTCGATCGCCAAGGACTTCTTCCAAGCTGACTTTCAGTTCCAGCAGGGGGATGGCGATGAGCGGCACACGGAAGCCACTGTGGTGCTCCACGACTCGTGCTACGGCCACCGATACTCCCGCGCGCCCGCCACGGTTGAGGATCTGGCCTCGATTGTCGAACGGCCCGAGCGGCTCAAGGCCAGCACTCTTGGAGTTGCCCTGGCGTACGTTCGACTTGCAGGTCTTCATGCCGAAGGACAACACCAGCTTCACCCCGACCTTGACCCGACGACTATTCCCAATCTTCCTTTCCGCATCCGGCGCTCGAACAGGAAAATGTCTCTACTCTCACCTGCGGTCGTTGCCGTCCACGGAAAGGACACGATGAAGGAGCTCGAGGCCATGTGCAGTACCTCCCTCTCGAAGATCGTAACGAGTCAGAACGAAATCGAGCGTATTCAGAAGTCGAAGCCGGAATTCCATAGTGGCGACCTTTACCTGGGCCCGCATTCTCTCGAGGCAATGGAAGGCGCCCTTGGTGCCGTTTGTGACGCCATCGATACTGTATTTGGACCGGGGCCCCGCCGCTCGTACGTTTCGATCAGGCCGCCGGGCCACCACTGCTCCGCCGACTACCCGTCGGGTTTCTGCTGGGTCAACAACGTTCATGTCGGTATCATATACGCCATGATGAACCACGGCCTCACTCACGCTGCGATCATTGATATTGACCTTCACCACGGCGATGGCTCCCAGGATATCACCTGGAACTACAACGAGCGCCGCGCATATTCAAAGGGGAAAGGCGGCATGGCGCAGTGGAAAAAGGGCTCCATCGGTTATTTCAGCCTGCACGATATTCAGTCCTACCCGTGCGAGAGCGGGAACCTCGAAAAGACGGTGAATGCAAGCGTCTGCATCGAGGACGCCCACGGCCAGAACATTTGGAACGTGCACCTCAAGCCCTGGGAGAACAAGGCTGAGTTCTGGGAGTTGTACGAGACCCGTTACTCTGTCCTTGTCGAGAAGGCCCAGTCTTTCCTCAAGATGCAGTCCAACAGGCTTCGCGCCGCCGGGAAGGAGCCCAAGTCGGCGGTGTTTGTGTCGGCCGGTTTTGATGCGAGCGAATGGGAGAGTGGCGGTATGCAGAGACATGCTGCGTCGGTACCAACGGACTTTTACGCCCGCATCGCTGAGGATGTGGTCAGGATGGCGGCCGACCCAGAGACCGGAACGGACGGTCGCGTCATCAGTGTTATGGAGGGAGGCTATAGCGACCGCGCCATATACTCTGGCGTGTGTAGCCACTTGAGTGGGCTCGTCTCGATCCCCTCCGGCCAGGAGGACGTGCCAGGCGATTCTAACTCGGATGCTGTCCATGACCAAGCGCGGCTTGGTGCTGAAATGGGTCAGCGTCTTGGTATTGCCCCAGACGAGGCACCACTAAAACAGAGCGACAAGCGGGATCTCTCCCTTAGCAAGATGTATGATCCGAGCTGGTGGTCGGGCCCCGAGCTAGACACTCTTGAACGCGTCCTCGGACTGCCAACCTACCAGCAAAAGAAGCAAAGACTGTCCCTCCCTCCGACTTACAGCTCACCGACGCACGCCTCTACGGCGAGGGCCGCGGACCCCCTTAAGTTACATCGGAGCCTCTCGAGGGGCGGCTACTATTCCCGGCCGACGACCCCGCCACTACCGGATGTCCCTTGGACCATTGCCGTTAAGGAACTCCGGAATATCCTGGTGCCGGACGACAGACCGACGGATAGCTGCACGGTAGGCGAGATCAATGAGATCGTATCGCAGGCCAGGCAGGATCGCCGTGTCACACCGCCAGGCCAGCGGACCGCCGCCGAAAGCCAAGAGCCAACTCCTCCTAGTGGCCAGAGAGCTGGACTCAGGGGACGGCGGCCGAAGATGATTGAGGCTATCTCCGAGGAGGGTGGTATGGGAAAGACTCGCCCAACAACGAGCTCTGCCTTGGTACGTAGTTCCTCGGCGGTTTCTACGGTTTGTGGAGTTGCTAACGTGTGTGGACAGAATTCATCCGAGGCGCAGGGGCTCCGGCGGTCAAATAGACGGGCTAGCACTCCGTCTATCCTGACCTCCACTGGAACCGGTTACGTCGTGCCAGGTCCGCCAAGTAGCGCGAGCAGCCGTGCTTCTGATATAGCTGGCGGACCCCCGCTGCAGGTCAAGAAGACGCGAGCTGCACCTGCGCCCCGCAAAGAGCCAGCCGCGCGGGCATCCAAAGACCCCGCGAAGAAAGCGCCAACTAGACCCGCGCCCGTGAAGCGAGCCTCAACTTCGGCGGTGACGAAGGGGACGATCAAGACCAGCGGGGCTCAGGGACCCGCTGCCTCCGGACCCTCAGACAAACCGAAGATCAAGGTCTCCGAGTCGGGCGCACAGCGCGACGAAGGCGCGGGCCTTGACCAGATAACGACTGGTATGAACAAGGTGAAGATCACGCTGGTCAACAGGTCCGGTCAGGAGAACGAGGGAGGATCCGCAGACAGATCGGAATCGCAGGCCTCGAGTGCACCCGCGCCTGCGCCGGCGCCCCGGCCCAGGATCAAGATTGTATCCCGCAACGCATCTCCCAAGGCATCGACAAGTGCTGGCAGCTCGCCCGTGCAGTTCGACGACTCCAGCAGGCAGGGCTTCCAGTCCCCTGTTCCCTTTATCTCTACTCCGGCGGAGTCCGTCTCCGTCGGGTCCCCTGACCCGCTCGCGATGTCGATACCTCTACCCGCCAGCTCTCCCACCGACTATCCCGGGCCAAAGACGCCGGACATGTTTGTGCCGTACCAGCCCGACGGGCCAGCGCCTGTGGAGCTTCCCGTGAAAGGCGTGAAGTTCTTGCCGCCGAATGCGGCGACGCCGACGCCGATGAAGAGGGCTGATCTTCCCACTTTTACGTCGAACTCTGCGATCCCGTTTGCGACGAAGGAGGAAAGGGTGAAGGAGGAGGAACGGGATGAGCTTTGGGATCTTCCGGAATCGCCTTCGAAGAAGTGGAATGGGGGTGCCTGATGGGACATGCTCCGCTGTCCGCCACGACAAGGCAATCGTCGTACATGGGATCTGCCCCGTTGAAAGCAGTATCATGCGATGCGCAAGACACTTGCGGACAGAACGCTGCGGGCTCGGATCCCGGCCCCACGAGGTCTTTCAGCGTAACGGTAGGAACCCTTCCTTCCAATCCAGAGGAGAGCAGCTCGTTCTCTTCGAACCCCTTACGACGCTTTGCCTTCGCGCACCGGAGCCCTTGGCCCTTGGTTCACACCGATAAAAAAAAGGGGGGGAGTAGAAGATTGGCGAAGAAGGAAGACCTAAAAAAGCAACATCAGTTCCTATCTTTTTTTTTTATTATTGGGAGGGGGTTCAGGTGTTTAGAGGATCTTTCAGTCGTTATGTTGATACCCTTTCTTTCTCGACATCTTTCTTCGCCTACAACAGGTTCTCTTTGCGGGCGGGCCTTTTGGGCTCAGGGACTTTTTTTTTGTCTTGTCTACTGTTCTGTTTGGCCACGACGTCTTGTTTAATTCCGTCTCCACGCTCTTTTTATCGTCTTCTCTGCTTGATCCGATGGTTTTAGATGGTCTGTGCTCTAATCCTCTCTAACCTCACATTCACTATAATCAAAAAAAAAAAAAAAAAAAAAAAGGTACCATGCTCTTCCTCCGTAACACCATCTACACCTTCAGGCTCTCCCGGAAATCAGAGATAGCCACGCTCCTCTCCTTCAGCTCCGCCTTGCCGTCGGAAGTGGGCACGCGCTCAAAGGTCCAGAGGTGGGTGACGCCGAGGGACTCGAGGTAGGCGAGGGCGCGGGTGTAGTTGGTCCCGACCTGGCCGATGCCGTGGGAGTCGTCTGAGAAGGTGAACTTTCCGCCGAGGGAGAGGTATTTCTGGGCCATGTGAGCGGTGGTTCATGACGGAGTAGCATGACATGGTGTCAGGGATAAGAGGGGGGGGGGGGGGGGGGGGAAGACTGTAGGTGTAAGGGGAGATGGAAGGTTGGACTCACCTCGGCGATGACACGGCACGGATACGGCTCCGCGAGGCCCTTTCTCAGCGCAGAGGTGTTACACTCCAGCCAAGCCCCCTCCTTCACCACCCCGTCCAAGTTCCTCACGATCCTCTCCCAAACACCCCTCCACTCCCTCACATCCCTCCCCGGGTCCTCACTATAAAGCCTGATGAGATCAAAGTGCCCCACGACCCTTGGCTTCAGCGCCTTTAGCATCTCCCACTGCTCATCGTAGTACTTTTCATAAAGCGCCTCTTCGGTCCCACCGCATGCATCCCTCGCCCTCGCGTAGGTCGGTGCGTCAAAGTCAATGGGGATGGAGAGCGTGTGGTGGAGGGAGCCGATGAAGTAGTCGATCGTGGGGTCCGAGGCGAGGGAGAGAACCTGGGCCGCGTAGGAGGGGCGGATGAACTCCGCTTCGAAGGCGATGAGGATGTGGATTCTGGACGCGTGCTTCTCGCGGAGGCGGAGGGCTTCGACGAGGTAGGACTCGTGGCGGGGGGGAAGGGCGGCGAGGGAGGCCGGGGGGTCGTCGAGCTGTGGGGTGTTAGCTGGGGGCAGTCCCCGGGGTTGCAGCGTGGGCGGGACAGGGGAAGAGAGATGTACCTCCTCGGGGTACAGGTCCTCGAGGCTGTACCGCGGCATGTGCTCCGTCAGCCCCATGGTGGTGAAGCCCAGCGCCACGGCGCGCTCGATGATGGCCTCGAGCTGGTCCTTTGCGTGGCCGGGGCAGAACTGGCCCGAGTGGGAGTGCATCGTGAAGGCCATCTTGGGAAGGTATCCCCTGTGCCGAGGGGTGGGTGCCCTGGCGTGTCTTAGCCGAGACCCGTCTGTGAGGGCCGTCGCGGGGGAGGGGTGAGTGTGGGGTTCGACTCGCGGCGGATGAGGCCTCGTGAGATGCTGTGGGCCGGGAATCGTGATGATCAAGCGAGCACGAGCTCTAAGTGGCCTCGAACCGTCGCGGGGTCGAAAAGTACGTCTCTCTCCTTCCAACTAAAAATGAAGCCAAACCCCACAAAAGCTCCCAAAGCTTCCCCCGCCGTCAAGCCAAGCCCAAGCAATTACTCATCACAACTTACCCCTCCCCCCTCGCCCCTTCTCGGCCCTGGGAGCCCCCGGATCCCCGACGCTGCCCCGCGCGCCCCGCTCCGAGTCGGCGCCGGGCTGAATCCAGATCGCCGGGGCTGGAATCGTGCCGGCGTCGACGTGGATATGGATTGATGAGAGGGCGAGATACGGTGATGAAAGAGTGCAATCTTTTTCGCGTCCGCCGTGGGGGATATCTGCATCTTGGATCCAGCTTGAATCCTCGCGACCCGACAAAAGCTCTGCATCGCAATTGACACGCGCAGAGATCCACCCCTCCTCCCCGGTGGCGTGCTCAACCGGGCTTTCCCCATTAGGATAAGCGAAGGACATGCTGGAGCCGTGAAGGAGTAGAGGTTGGGAATTGGAGAAAGAGGCCGGCGGTGTATGGGGGCTCGGTGCTCTCTGCCGGGTACGTCACGTCGGCCCGCCTGTATCGCCGTCTCTACTTGTCGGTGGACATGTCGCGACGCCCCCGATCCTGCACCCCAGTCACCGTGTCTTAGTACCCCGGTTACAAGTACGTCCGACCTCGCTCGAGTCCTGGTATCAACGACGGGTTGACCCCCCTGACATGCTCTCCCTCAGCCCCTCCAGTAATAAAACTGAAGATAGAAAGCGTAAGCGCGACTCCCAGTCCCCGTCCATTCACCCACCCACTAGCCAACCCCCAGCTCCTCGTCTACCCAGTCAAGGGCCGCCGCGAGGTCCCCCTCGAAGCAGCGGAGCTCACCCCCCAGGGCATAAAGCACGACCGGCGCTTCATGCTCTGGACCCTCAAGCCCGACGGCTCGCTCGGGGTAGAGATGCAGGTCGTCAACAAGCCCGAGGTATCACTCTTCCGGCAGGACATCGTCGGCGACGATAGCCTCAACGAGTACGCGCAAGCACCAGATTCCGGCTCCGGCCCGGCCCCGGGGGCGGATGACCACGAAAAGGCTCCCGGACCATCCATCGTCGTCCGGTACATCACCCCCAAGGAGCCCCTAACACCCCACCACCCCGCTCAAGACACAACCCTGACCGTCCCCCTCTGCCCCGATGCTTCATCCCCCCAGCTCATAGAGGCCGAAATGAACCTCAGAAGAGTAACGGCCTACCGCATGGGCTCCTTTTACGATGAGTGGTTCTCCGCCTGCCTAGGCTACCGCGCCGCCCTCCTCTGCATCGGCGACGGCCGCCGTCCCCAGCTCGGTTTCCAGCCCGGCACCCGCACCCCGCGGAGTAACCTCCAGCTCCTGGCGTCCTACGCATCGTCCTTCTTCCTCCGCCTGGTCTCGCTGGTGGGACTCGGAGCCGTGGGCGACTGGATCGTCTTCACGGACCTGGCTCCTTTCCTCACCACCTCGTTCGCCTCCCTCTCCCACGTCTCCTCGCGCATAGGAGGTGGGGTAGGCATGCACCGCTTGAGGCCCAACATCGCAGTCCCGGCTCAGGGGATCTGGCCCCGTGGTCAGAGGACTTCTGGTCGCAGCTGACCATCTCCCCGCCCATGGAAAAGCGAGAGGCGACTATGCTGCAGGTAACGGGGAACTGCTGCCGCTGCGCCTCGGTCAACGTGGACTACGCCACGGGCCGGCCCTCGGAAGGCCCCAGCGGCGCGGTGCTGAAGAAGATGGTGGCTGACCGCCGTGTCGACGAGCAGAGGAGGCACACGGCCGTGTTCGGGCGGTATGCATCTCTGTTTGGTGCGTCCGGGGGATGGGGTGGAGGCGAGGATGAAAGGGGAGAGAGGCGTTTGGGACTGGCCTGACTGAGACAAGAAGAAGCCCAAGGCGGAGTAGATTTCCCTGGTTCCTCTAAGAGCAGACGGGAGAGGGTCCCAAGTCTGTCGGGGGAGGGGGGCCGGAAATCTCTAGAACCGGCCCGGGCGCCATGTAAATCCGGAAACAGCAGATGCCGAAATCATCTCTATCCTCCGCCGCCCTCACCACCAAGTTGTAAACGACTACTTCGTAGTTTCGAAAGTGAAAGGAGATCATCCCCACGCCCTCCATGTCCTATGAACACCGTCGGGCGCACATCCCAGCACGGAGACACACATAGGGCTGCGACATGCCCAACGCCGGAGGAAAGCTCAACGCAGCAGGCTCCAGATGCCGTGAGACGTGTGCCCATCCGTGCCACCCCAATCTCGTTCCACACCGCCATCTCCTCGAAAAACGACCTCTCCGTTGCCGCCGAGCCGATGAAAATGACAAGGGCCGTCCACTGCCCCGGTCTCTGAACTCTCTTTCCGTCCTGGATATCCCTAGCTTGCATGTGAAGGCATTAAACAACTGCAAATGGGGTTTTGTTTGCTGCTCCTCTCGCCAGGACGTTTGCTCTCCGCCCCAAGCCTCTCTTTTCCCTTCTCAGAAAGACCTACCGCGCGCACGCCTCGAGTGAAAGGGGAAAATTCTTCCGATTCCCGTCCTGCTTGTGTTACCTCGAATCTATGTGCGACACTCCTGGTCGGACGCCAGATCCCCGGCCCGAGGGCCAGCCTAGCGTGCGGGGAATAAAGCCGGAGGAGTCGAGACCCTATCTCCACCCCAGGTGTGAAGTTTGGTGTAAGTGCCGTCATCCGGGGTAAATGATCCCCCCGCACCGCCAGGGATGCCGGGTGAACATCCCACTTGGAAGAGGGGCCGCCTGATTCAATCGTCAACAAAGAGGTATAAATCATAGTAGCAAGGGAAAAAGTACCTTCCGCGGAAGTCGCAAACATTTACAAGCGACGAGACTCACCACGGGCCTTGCCGACCGAGAGCCTCCCCACCCCCTCATACACCCACACTCCCCCGGCTTTCAGCCTCAAAACTCCGAGACCACCATCGCCTCAAGCACGTCTCCAGAGGCCCGCGTCGCACAACATGTGCTGTCAATTACCCAGCGCCCTCGTACAACCGACGCAGCCAGCCTCTTAACGCCCCCAACTTCGAGGACCCCTCTTTTACCCGTCGTCCCTCCCGGCTTGGCCCC
>JAMFQS010000097.1:74835-112265 GCA_025503055.1 Sordariomycetes sp. B11D1 | reverse complement strand
GGTTTCTTGGGGGGCCCGCCCGTGTGCCCCCCCCGGGGGGGCCCCCCCCCCCCCCCCCCCGGGGGGGGGGGGGGGGGGGGGGTGGGAGATGACGGAAAGAGGAACGGAACGTACCTGGTGTACTTTGTGTCAAGCGTCGGTGGCCCGTTGCGGGAGTTCCCCTTCCTCCTCCTCCAGAGGAAGAAGATCAGCGCAATGAGCGCGGCCAGGACGGCGACGCCGCTCAGCGTCCCGCCCACAATGGCCCCCGTCTGGTTCACGCCGCCCCCCGTCTCGGGCGCATCCGCCGCCCCCGTCGCCGTCTCGGCCGCGCTCTGCGTTGTCGTCTCCGTCTCCGAGCTCGTCTCTGGGCTGGCAGAGGTCGACGGGCTCTTGCCCGTGACCCCCAGGCTGACAGTCTCGAACCTCACGGCCGTCCTACCCTCCGCCGCCGTCGCGACGCTGCCAGCCAGCCTCGTCCCCGCCCCGCACCCGACCTGCGTCAACCCCCCGTCGAACACATTCTCATAGCACACATCCGATCCAGAGCATGTGTAGACATACGGATCCACCTCCCTCCTCCCGCTGCCGCCCCCGTCAACGCAGCCCGTGAACACACCAGTCGTACACGCCTCGCCGTTGGGACAACACCCGACGGCCCCCGCCCCGCGATCAACAACGCAATGCGAGCCCAGCCCACAGGTGACGGGGAGGTCGGGGTTCGCGTCGATGTATCCGCATATCGTGTTTGGTTCCTGGCGCGGGAGGAGGGCGGGCGCGGTGGCGAGGGGCCATGGCTCGACGGTCAGCGTGCGGTGCGGGAGCGTGGTTGTCTGCCTCGGCAGGATGTGCGCCGTCGCGAGAGAAGGCAGGGCCGCGAGGGCGAGGGAGGCCGCTGGCGGGGGGAGCCGTCGGAGGGGATCTATCGGTTGCATCTGGAGTCGCGATGTCGCGCCGGTGTAAGTCGGACGAAGGGACGACGTCGCGTTGCGCAGATGTGGGAGGTGCCGATCGCCAAGAGTCTACGCTGCAGAGACACGAAGAATGTGTCCCGGTATGCAAGGGATGGAGAAGAAGACGAAAAAAAAAAAAAAAAAAAAAAAAAAAAGAGAACCTTGGGTAGATGTGGGAGAGGTATGGTCGTCTGGGGGGAGATCGGAGGAGTTTCAAGGTAGGGCGCAGCGTCGCGTGGGCCAATGCGGGCGCGGGCAGCCCAACAGCCTCCCGTACCACGTTTCGGCTCTTGGGGGGGGGGGGGGGGGGTTCGATGGTCAAGGATCGCGTTTACGAGCGTGGGCATGTGTGACGTGGTGTGGCACTTCATAACTGTCCCGGGAATGCTGCCCCCGAGGGGCCCTTATTGATGATGGTGGCTCGTGTGCTGGCGGCGTCTGTAACACCCCGTTTCCCACTTCCGCTCATGAAGCGGAAGAGACAAAAGAGAGAAAAAAACACGAGTCAATCCCCCTCACATGCAAATCGACGAACCCATCATCCCAACGCGCATCATGTCCGATGTAGCTGCCAGTGAAGATACCTGCGCGGCGACGTCGCAGAAGAGGGCCAAGAAGCGGGCAGCCTTGGCCGTGGGGCAGGGTTACTTCCCGAAAGTTCCTAGAATAGGATCGTAAGACGGGGCCCTGATGGCCGGGCTCAGGCGCGGTGGATGGCTGGTACTGGTATTTATAGAGACGGACAGGGGGCCTGGCGCGGGCTGTCTCTCAATCATGGGCTAGCCACGGAATCCATGTCATGGCATCCTTGTCCCGACAGGGAAGGAGTTTCTGATGTCGCAAGCATCCAAAAGGCCCTCGATATCCGCAAAGTTGGACGGGGGGAGCGGTGAGACCAAATGTCCACGACTTCCGGTCTTGGCACGCCCCTCGCATTCTGCGTTGGCAAGCCTCCAGACTGTTGGGCTGGCACGTCGAGATTTTCGCGTGGGGCCAAGATGGCACCCAAAGGGCAATTGCGCAACCAAGGGCTCTTCGGCGACACGCGAGAAGCTGAGCGCCTTGTTGGTGTTGGTCACGGTCCGGCCGCCCATTCCAGGACTCAGCACAGCGGCCCCCGGGCCGTCAAGGCCAGCTCAGCTGTCTTTGACACTTCCCAAAGAATGCATTCCCGTTGCCACGTCTTGGCATGCTTCTTCTCTCTCTTTTTTTGTTCTTTTTTTTTTTTTTTTTTTCCCCCTCCCCTGCATCTCATGGAAGAGAAGTGGCATGTGCATGATCCCCCTTCCCCCGCCTATCGAGAATGAGGGGGGCTGGTGCAAGTGACTGACTACATGGCCAAGTCTCGCCCGGACACGCCGCCCACGCCGCCCCACCTACACCCGCGGAATCAAACCCCCGGACACGGGAGCGCGTGTATTGCCGCTAGATTTCGGAACCGCATGTATTCCACCACCTGGCTCAGTCGGCCCGTTGTCTCCTCGCACATTGGATTCGACATGCGACTCCATCTAGAAATGTGTAAGCTTTCGGATTCCCCACCCACCTTTGCGTGTTCTTCTGCAGCATCCCGCACGCGCCAACTCCTGCGGTGGGACAAGTGGCGTGCAGTACGAGAAGCGCCACTGGTTACCGCGAGCACGTCCAGAGCCTCTGCCCTATCGGTCTCGTTCTTCGCAAAAAGGGTCCCCGGGTGATGGCATCTTGGCGATAACACCATAGCGTACGGTCTAACCCCGAGCATATGCACTCCTACTTTGAGAACTCCATGTCCGCCGGATGTGAAGAGCTCTAGATGCTTTTTCTCTACGACCCGGACCCCGTGTCCAAAATGGCAATTCTACGTGCCTACATCCGCCTACATCACGAGCCCGCATTCTATGAGCCTCTCTCTAATTAACCGCAGGCGTCGACTCTCAACCTCGGGCTCGCTCCTCCCCCGGCCGGTCAAGCCTCACGTTGTCCGTATACGAGAGCTCCTCCATGCCAACCTCGGTCCAACCATCCCGCCCCACCCTCCGCTTCATCTTCCTCTGCATCTTAGCCTCCTTCTTCGCCCTCTTCACCTCCCTCTTTGCTTCCTTCTTCTTCGCCTTCGCCCCCTTCTTCTCGGCCCTTGACACCCTCGGGAACTCGCTCTCGGGGCCCCGTAGGACGAGACCCGGGTGGACGACGTTGAGAAGTACGAGCCCCAGGAGCACGGGGAGCGCATCGAGGCAGAAGACGTAGATCTCGTTGGTGAGAAGAGGGTTGTCGCTGTTTGCGCCGGGTATGAACTCGACGAGGCGGAAGATTATGCGTGTCTCGCGCAAATGTCAGTCCTGACCTCGTCTCACGAGACAGTGGACAAGATGGAAGCATGCAAAGTGCAACTTACAGTGATGAGCGCAAAGTTGACAAGGAGCACGATGAGCAGGCATCTCGTCAACCGCAACGGCCTGTCAGCCCGCCCCTTCGTCTCCAATTCCCGGTAAAACTGCGCAGTCAGCACGAAAAAGACGACAATGATAGCCTGCTGGAACGCAATGCCGCCAATGTAGACGTCCTTGCCAATTCCCATGACCCTCTCGTCGTCGCCCGAGAGCATGATCCCGCCCGCGGCCTGCACAAGAAAACAGAGGACATCAAGCCACACGAACACGCGCGTGAGGATGATGGCGCGGCAGCGCAGGACCTTTTGGTCCTCGTGGGCGTAGTATATGAGGCGGGAGACGGTCATGTACACAAAGGCGTTTAGCCCTGACTTCCGTCAGCGGTCAAGACGCACCCGGCTGCCCCTCCTTGCCGGTCGACTTACACAAGGGTGCCAGGAGGAGGAGGATTTGACTGACGGTGGCATACGCCTCCTGCTGCTGGTCCCTGGAGCCGGCTGCACGCAGCGCGAACGACGCCGTCTCCCAAGAGGCCCCCATGAGAAGGACCCAGCAGAATTTCTGTAAACAAACGCATAATCAGCCCCGAACTTCCGCACTTCCATCCATCATCGGGTACGAACAGGGAGTGCCGGTGTACCTTTTTGTATAAGACGGCTTGGAGAAGGTGGACGGCCGTCGTGAGCCCCATCAGCACGGCCCAGGCAAGGTTCGCACCGAAGGATGGGTGGAAGGCCCAATTCGAGTTGCAGGCGTCGATGGGGACCTCGCCGTACTTGCCCGGAACGGCGGTGGTGCAGGTTGGCATGCCGGTCATTGTGGTTCCCGACGGGGTGTCGGGGGTGGTTGGCGTCGGGGTCGCCATGGCGGGTACTCAGTCTTTACAAGGACGAGATTTAGGGTCAGGGCCAGTGGGAACGATGGCGAGGATAATGTCTCGCGGGAGAGAGCTAGATATCGAGTCTCCAATGCCCCTTTGTTCGAGGGGGGGATGTTCAGTATTAATACGACTTTGTCACCACCGACTCGGGCGTGCCCCTTGAAGAGCCCCGGCCATACCAGAATAGACCCAGCCCTACCACATCTCCGCCCTTCGCAATGTATGAGTCTCAAGTGTACAGACTCGCATTCGAACGTATAAACGCGTAACCACAGACGGTGCGCCGCGCCACGCACGAAGCTCCGCCCCAACGCAGGATTCGGCGAGCGAACCAATCCCAGCCGGGAACCGGCCCCACCTCCGTCCGCAACGAGCGACGCCGGGACCCCCCAGTTCCCCGGAGGATTTGTTCTAAAAGACGCTTGCGAGCCGCGTCACGGCAGCGGCGGAGCGCCGTTGTATCAGGGCGCGGGGAGATGTCCAAAGCCTGGCGGAGGGCGCTGGCATCGACGGTGCTGAGCCACTGGGCGTCGGGAACTTGTAGCGGTCACGGCGCATCCGGCACGACGCGCTTACCCTAGAGGTATGGGAGGCTGGTTCTGAGTACTGGAGCATCTCGCTTTCGTCGTTCCGCGACGAGCGTCGGCCCGGCTTATCTTCACGATACGCCTCGCATGGAGGCCTACACGTGTTGGTGCCAAGGGTCCCCTCGGCCCCGAGTCACTTGCCGTGACTTGGGATAACACCGGCTGCGAGCCACCAAGCACATTCCGTCAGGGCCCCATCCACGGGTTACCCAGCCCCGACCCCGCCATACCGTCAGGGTCCGGTGAGAGCCCCGGCCCGAACATGGGAAACTCGTCCAGCGCCTGCGGGAACGAGCCCAAGCTCCAGTCTGTGTGCGAGGCCGCCTGCCCCGCCGGCCTCCCGAGCCCCGGCGCGCCCCATGTCCGCGGCATCGGCGTGGAAGGGCCCCCAAAGCCAGGCGTGCTCTGGTTCCAGAGCATCTCCCACTGCTTGAACCGCGCATACTCCGACTCCCGACCCCCACCTTCGCCACTCCCCTCGCCATCAGCGGCGGCAGCAGCGTCAAGCCTCGCAACGGCCCTCTCAAACACCTCGATAAGCGACGCCTCCGACCTAGCCGACTCACCTCCCGCGCTCATAACCCTGATCATCGCCACACCCTCCCTCAGCGCCTCTCTTAACCGCTCAGTCCTCTCTCGGAGGCACTGCGTTACAATAACGAGCAATGCGGCGCGGCAGGCGCTGAACTCGGTATAAGAAGCCCGGGCCAGCCCTATTGTCGAGCGTAGGAGCTTGCAGGTGTCGATGATGGACAGCGCGGCGTCTACGCAGTCTGCTATGAGCATGGAGCGCGAGTCTGTACGGGGCTCGGGGGTGCTTGAGGAGGACGGAGTTGAGGAGCTAGTGCGCGGTCGGAGGTGTGGGGTGATGAAGGGGCGGCCGGTGAACATTCTGACGAGGCAGAACTCGAGCTTCAGGTGTGCGTCGGAGCGGCGGACGGTAGAGTGCGGCGTTGGCTCCTTGCAGAAAGCGTCTGTGGGTAGGTCGTCCCACCACCTGTGGACCTCATTCTTCAGCTCCACGAGCCGGCTTAGCGTGTCAACTGTGCCTTGCTTGGCGTGTTTCCTGAGAACGGATCTATAGAGGCGTTAGAGGTTTGGCCAAAGGTCGAGAGGAGAATGGACTTACATCTCCCGCGATATCTTGCCCAGGATGTCGTGGAGTTGTAAGGTTGCCAACATGGCTACTAGGTTCTCCCGCGGGGCATCCGGCCAGAGGTCAGGCCGCTCGACGGGAAGCTCGGCGTCCACATCCGAGCTCGCAATAGAGACCGGCCTCCCGTGAAAGATGCCAACACGTCTACATACAAAACACTGTCAGCCTGCCGGAACCCCCACACTAGCACCCATGGATGACTTTTACCTTTCGGTAGTGTAAGCCGCCCACCACACCCGATTCCGCGTCTCTCTTACAACAGGATCGAACCCCTCGCCAGGCCACCCCCTATGCATCCCATTCTGGATCGCCAACTTCACGGCAAGGTTCAGGTATATGTACGACAAGCCCGAAGCGTCGAGTGGCAGAGCGTAGATGCCGATGAGCAAGCACGCCTGTACGCTCTCGAGGGACGCAAACGTGATGACGTCGGGCACCAGCTTACACGCTTGCTGGTAGAACATGACACCAAGAGAGTCTTCAGTGAACGGGCCAGTAGGCTCTTCACTAGCGCCAGCACCGTTCTCTGCCAGCCACTCCAGGTAAGCATACCGCGTTCCGATGGCGAGCACCATGAAGATGATGCACATGACGCCGACATCCCGACGGACCAGCGACGCGGGGCTGCCGTATGCAACGTCCAGCTTCTTGACAAGCCAAGACTTCTCGACGTAAAAGTAGTTGGTGCTAGCATGGGTGAAGAAGACGTGTGCTAGGAAGTCGGCGATGTGGCGGGGTGGCAGTGCCTCGAGGCATGCGAAGGCTTCGGGTGATTGGAGCTCTTCGGCGCGGTAGTACTCTCTGAAACTTGTCGCTCCCTGGCCATCGAGTTCCTGTTAGTGGGCCGGGGTAAGGGGGACCTCTTGTGGAATACGCACGCTCCGCCCATGATCTGGCACACACTGCTCTATCCACTGCTTGATCCGCATGGAAAAGTTCCAGTGAGAGAACTCGCCCGAGTAGTCTATGAACTGGGTGAGCTGAGTCTCCAAGTGGGATTGCAGAAGCTGCAGGAACTCACGCGTCGCATTGTTCCCGAGCGGCTGCACGGTGAATTTCTCCTCCTCTATCGTCCCCACGTATTCACTCTCTCGAGACCCTGACCGCTCAAGCTGAATTGACGACTCCTGTTCGACCTCTCTAACTAGACCTTGAAGATTCTCCAAGTCAAAGCTGATGTCCTTAACGTAGTGCCGCAGCAGCCTTTCCATGTACCGCACCCGCTGCCTGAGATCTGCGTCATCCTGGCTCACAGCTCTGGAGCGCGTCAACTCTCGCCCCGAGACTACGGAACTAGAAAAGCTATTTACCTATCGGACGAGCGCAGCGCAGGGTTTCCCTGGCTTGCCGGAGGTTCGAGGAAGCCACACTGCCTACGCAGGCGGACGCACCTCCGGCACGGAATCCCGCCATCACATCTCTCCTTCTGGCGGCGGCAGCCGTCGCATCTGGAGGTATGGACCCGTCAGATTCCGGAAACAGACAAAGATAGGGAACTTATTTCTTTTTGTTATATTTTCTTCGGGGATCCTACTCACGCTCGCACTACGCGCTTGCGTTCGTGGTCGGGCACGCGGCGCAGTTTCGGCCTTCGGACGCCGCCGGGCGGTTCCATCGTGATCCCACAGCCCCCGAGTCAGCAGCGTGGCGCCGTCTAGGAGCTATCGACGACCTTCACAGGGAGAACCAACTTAGATATCGGCAGTGTGGACCCTGGAGGATGAGGTTGTGGTTTGGCAGGTGCGATGAGTCGGCGGGGCGAAATGCGGGGCGAGACGACTTTGGATCACCTCGGTGAAGCTCGGTGAGCTGTAGAGGATGAGTGCATGGTACCAAGACCACGCTAACTCCGCTCCGGATCTCGGAACATTTCTGGGCATTAGTACAGGCTGTGATACTCGCGAGAAAATCAGCAAAATCGAAAGTTGCTTTTACGAGTGCGTCGTAGCCTCGGGTTTTCCAGCTCAATGTAATCTGAGTGCCTTATCCACTAACACGGCGAGTCGACGACCTTCACTCCCAGTGTTGAGAACAGCTCTACACGCTTCACCGCATACACTCCATTCTCTGCCATTCCGACTTCTGATCGTACCTTGCGGATTCCACGTCCGAGTCCCTCCCTTTCAGTCCCACACTTTTGCGCCTTGAAACGAAGCCTCTCTACACACCATTCTCTACTTCCCAAAATCCCACCTACAGATTCTTGATCGTCTTCTCCAAGGCAGTAATCACAATTGGAACTAAACAAGTCATCAGTGAATAGTTTACCTCCGCTGGTAAAACCCAGACTTACTGTGCGATTCCTCAAAGATGAGCATCGGCCGCAGCCGCACCGTCCGAACGCCGCATGTCCCTACGTTGACGCCGTCCCTCTTCATCGACGCCACAAGGGCCGCAGAGTCCTTTGTGTCAAAGGAGATGAACGTCCTGCAGCTGAAGTCAGTGGATCCATCTCTGTTTAGTCTAGAGCGGACGGATACCTACCCTCGCCCCTTGCCCCGGAGGTTCTGCATATGCTCCGGGTACTTCGCAGCGAGCTTCTCGAGCTCCCCAAACAACACATCACCAACGCGAGCCTGCCCCCCGTTAGAAAATCACACACTAAGAAAAGCAGGGCTTTCGAGTCTCAAAACTCACGCATTGCCCAGCGAGGTCCTTGTCCAAAATCTCAGCCACAACTGCCCTGCTCAGCACCGCGCGCGCCGGGTCCCCGATCCACGTGTTGAACTGGCGGTACGCCTTGTCCGGAATCAGCATGCGGTCGCCAAAAAAGTACCCCGCAGTCTGTGCCTTCTTGGAAAAGGTCACCATGTCGGGCGGGGACGTCAGGTTCCAGTGCTCGTGGGCCCAGAACTTGCCCGTGGCGCCGAAGCCTGGCGGCGTGTCCACGTCAGACTCTGATTCTAGATCATACTTGGCAAAAGACTTGGACTTACCGGTCTGCACCTCGTCGACGATCATGGCAATCCCAAGCTTCTTCGTCAGGTCCCGCAGACCCTGGAAGAAGGCCGCCGAGGCATGGTTATCACCGCCCTCACTCTGGATCGGCTCAACAATAAGCGCTGCAACGGGAGAACTCCACGTCGTGATGACCTTCTCCACCTCCCTCAAGCACCTCTCCTCCTCATCCCTATTCTCCTCCTCATGCTCACTTAGCGGGTACTTCAGCGCCGGGAACGGCGCCTGCGGCCAGTTAAAAGCCGGGATGTCGAGCTTATGCACCGCCTTCGACCTTGTAGTCGACAAGCTCCCGAACCCCCTCCCATGAAATGAATTCGTAAAGCTTAGAACCGCAAGGTCAGGGGACCCGGGCGCCGCATTATCGATACACGAACGAATCTCCTCGGGCGTCCAGTCCACGCCATGCCCGCGCTGCCGGCGGCGATACAGCATGAAGGAGGCCTTGAAAGCCAACTCATTAGCCTCGGAGCCGGACTGGGCTGTGAAGATGTTGTCCAGGCCGGGGGGAGCGGCGCGGAGGAGGCCGTTTTTGAGGGTGCCGTGCCAGGTAGAGGAAGGGAAGTTGCCGATAGCGGGGCGGTTGACGAGGGCGGAGATCATCTCGGGGGACTTGGCGGTTTCGATTAGGGCGGGGTTGTTGTAGCCGAGGGGGATCGAGGCGATCTGAGAGTATCTGGGTGTGTTAACGGGAGGTCCGAAGCTAGAACTGAGTTTCAGACACACATGTCAAGGTATTTGTTACCGTCGACATCGACGATGCTGTCATGCCGTTAGCTGGGCACGCTTCGAATGGGACGAGTATTCTGCGATGGGCTTCCATACTAGTTCCCAGAGCTCTTCTCATAGTCGACAACAAAGTGAACCGCCCGAGAGTCGAAGAACTGGTCGAGCTGCTTCGCCGCCGCCTTGGACTGCGGACCGGGGACGTCGGTCACGACGGACTTTTCCTGAGCGATGGGCATCTTCACTATTTTCGTAAAGGGTATGATTATCAAGGGTAGTTGCTGGGTGAAGACGTCGCTCCGTGATGATCTGAATCGCGGAGCGAGGGAGCTTTTTAAGGCGGGCCCAGCATCAGATGCTCGTCATAAGCAGCGAACACCGAGCAGAGCCGGTGCGGGACCGGGACTCCACCCATACCGGGAGCTTACCGGTAAGCTGCGCCATCCCATTGAAAACCCCAGACTTCCATTTTCCAAGGGCTTCCAATCTAAGATGGCTATGGAAGGGGCTGCTACTCTCTCATGATTGCACAAGTGGGAAGCAAGATGTGCCCCTCGTGTCCCGGCCCGGGATGGACCCACTTTTCCGGCCCATCTTACGGGACCGGCCCGGTCGACTTGCGTGTAGGAGTCTGTAGCACGTCGCTGACAGGCCCGAGACAGGCGACGACCCAGGGTCTGTTATCCGGCGCTCCAGTGAGTCCTTCGATGGAAAGTTCTCGCAGAATAATGTGTGTCGGGAATTATACGATAAGAAGCGGCGATGGGCTTACACGCTGAGGATCATCCCTTCCAATCATTCGCGAGCTTGACTAGTAAACCCCTTCATTGAGCACATCTAGTGTAAGTCTTCGTTCAAAATGGCATTCAAAGTACGTATACATCATTTTCTATTCAAGATCGAAAGAAGCTACCCGTATTCTGACGCAAGATTTCATCACACTAGCTCAACGATCCCTCGCTTCTCAAGACGCAGTGCTATATCGACGGCAAGTGGACGGGCGCTGCGACGGGCAAAGACTTCTCTGTAGACAGTGCGCCTTCTCCAGTCTCCCTCCTATCACAAAGCCCGTCTCTTCGAGTTGCCCAAGAAGCTCCTTTCGAATTAGGCGGAAACGCGCCGTTCATCTTATTCGAGGACGCAGATCTCGACGCCGCGGTACGGGGGCTTATCGCGTGCAAGTTCCGGATCTCGTGTCAGACGTGCGTGTGCGCCAACCGCATCTTGGTACACAGCAATGTACATGACGCTTTCCTCGCCAAGGTTCTCGATGCTCTACGGCAGTTCGTCGTCGGGCATGGCTTTGACCGCGCGACGACACACGGCCCGCTTATACACGGGCGGGCAGCGGCTAAGGTGCAAGAGCACGTCAGAGACGCCGTGGCAAAGGGTGCGAGGGTTCTCCACGGTGGGGAGCCCCTTACACACCTGGGACTCAACTACTTTGGAGCCACGGTGCTGGCAGACATGAAGCCCGACATGAAGATCTGCTCCGAAGAGACCTTTGGACCTGTGGCAGCGTTGTTTCCCTTTGATACTGAGGTGGAGGCTATTGACCTGGCGAATGGCACAGAGGTCGGGCTAGCGGGGTATTTATTTGGCAAAGATGTGAGCCGGTGCTGGAGGGTGGCGGAGGCGTTCGTGGTTGGAATGGTGGGCGTCAATGTTGGCGAGTACACGCAGTTCCCGCTGGTAAGGAGAATGTTCGAGTGCTGACATTGTCTTGAATAGGTGCTCTTAGTGACCCAGTCGCACCGTTCGGAGGGATCAAGCAGAGTGGGTTTGGGAAAGAGGGGAGCAAGTATGGCATCGACGAGTACCTAGTTACCAAGATGGTCATGACGGGGATCGATGTTTAGAGTTCCGTTTATTTGTCCACACACCACGAGCTGTATTGCCGAGTTGATGCTTACTTGTCCCTTTCACTCTACTCCACAACCCTACGTCAGCCAGCTTGTCGGATTCTTTGCTTGTGTGACGGAAGACCGGGCAGGTGCATCATGGAATAGTGGGTCGCAGCTCGAGGAGGTGGGGCCGGACCGGGAGGTACCCGGAGCCCGTAGATGGATTGGTAGCTTTGTACTTCAACCGTAAGATTCCAGGTGCTCCATACTATCCGGTTCGTGTAGTGTTGCAGCCGCCTCTACATGAACCATGCGGTGCCTTTGACTTGGAGTGTCGCCGCCACCGGGGCCACTTACCCCAGGATCGGGCGAGAAGGTCGAGTCGTCGTGGGTCAAACGGTGCGTGCTAGCGCGGTGGCGCGAAGCTTGTTAGTGTTCCTTGGCTGGCGTGGACGCTAACATGGCCAAGATCGACCTCGACAACCCCTGTGACGAGCTGTGAGATGTCTGACACACGCTTGTTGCCATTATTGTAGGAGATCAAGAACATGTCAAGGTTCACTTTTTTGGTGATAGAAGCTTCAAATGCCATGTCTCCTGTCCAGCCTAATGTCCAGTCAGCCGTCCGGCTCGTCGGGGCTCCAAGCCGCTCACCACTGTGCAGCCGCTTCAGCAGGCGTTCCTTCTTGTGGATCCCCGCGTCTCGGACTGCTACGCTACCAAACGCGTCGCGAATCGAGACCAAGGCATGCATTGCCAATCTCCGGCCAATGGTCTCCAAGAAGGTGACATACTTCACTCTTGCGTGCGTCTGCTCCCCGCCCCGATCATCCAATGAACACATGGAGTACCAATGAAACCACCAGCTCGTCTATCGATGATATCAGGACGCGTTCTTATCCTTGAATTTCGACCCCTTCCGTGTTTGTGTCCTGTGACTACCTCGACGGTGCACTACCATATCCCCACCCCCGCTCGGCCCCACCGTGCACGGGACGCTTAGCGGGCCAGTATCTCCAGTTCAGGGTCCAAAACAGGGTCCCGGACCCCAGAGACCCTGCTCTGGCACGCCACTCCACTTTTGTGGCCGGAGCTTGGCACAACCCCCCCCCCCCCCGCCGGTTCAAGACATCCCCCTCATTCTCGTATCCTAAGCCTGGTCTACCTGCACTCCATCGAACCTTTTGTCTCGCAAGTCCATCTCGCCCTGAGACCCCGACCGACGGACACGAAGCGGACGAGCGAGGAAGAGCACCATGCCCATCCGCGTCAAAGCCAAGAAGGTGCCCGGGCAGCGGGACCACTCTCCGGACGCGAGGGGGTACGGCACCGCCCCGCTGCCAAGGATCGGGGAGGGCGACAGGTTCCGCGACGTGATCAAGAAGCTGTCTAGGTTCGTTACGTCCTGCGTCGTGTCAATCGTGTGTGATGCTCGGACTGACGACGCCCCTTGGCTCCGTCTAGGTTCTTCTCCAATGTCATCACCGTGCCGTGCACCTTCGAGCAGCTGAGGTCCACCGACGCCGGTGCCGAGCTCCGGAACCTCGTTGACCATCTGTCCTTGAACTGCACGAATCCCGCGATAGTCAATGCATTGTTGTATGCCACACCCCCGCCTGATAACCTGCTGTACCGCCCTTGGCTTGGCCTACCGTGCCGTATTAGCCTCGCCTGCGCACACCAGACGGAGAATAGCTTAGAGCTGACGTTCATAGGGCCCTGAAATGGCACTATGAAGCCGACGACAAGCACCGCGAACTCAGCAAGCCCCGCGCCGACGGCTGCGAGATCGTCGCTTGGCGCTTCCTCTCCCGCCTCTCAGAGCGCGAGGCAGTCGACTTCTGCCTTTACGAGATTCCCGAGCTCGCCGACGAGCCGGAGCCTGAACTCATCCCGGAGACGATCCACGAGGAGCCGTCAGAGCGCTCCCCGCTCTTCCGCCGTGCCACGACCTCCAACGGCGGCGCGCGGCGCTCCCTCCCCCAGCGCCACAAGTCTGTCAAGCGCTCGCAGCTCCTGCAGTCGCTCTCGCGCCTGACGGCGAGCTTCCACACCGATGAGTCGGAGGACGACGAGGATGATCCCACTACGCCGTTCCGCGGGCTCAATGCGCTTGAGATTGCGGCTGTGTCTAATGCGAAGCAGTTCCTTGGCCAGGCCATCGTACAGAAGATTGTGACAGCCATCTGGAACGGCGATATCGTGTTCTGGGACCACCTTGACGTGCATGCGGTCAAGAAGCCGCGGTATTATAACCCCGCCACTGCGGACCCGTTCTCGCGCCTGCGCGTGCCAAAGTACCTCAAGACATACGAGATATTCTTCTTCGTGGGGTTAATGGCGCTGTACTACACCGTCCTGGTGGAGGTAAGCTCCACTTTCGCCGTTCTTTCATTCCCTCTCGATGGGCCTTCTGCTGACACCAATGACTAGCGGGACACCACCACCATCACCACCGCCGAGTACGCTCTGTACGTGTGGCTCGCCGCATTCCTCTACGACGAGCTGAGCGCCTGGAACGACGCGGGGTCGATCTTCTACACCTCCGACATCTGGAACGTCTTCGACATGATCATGATATTCATTGGGATAATCTTTGCCTCGCTCCGTGAGTTGCCTCGCCATCACAGCACGTCTCGTTCCTGTGACTGACACGTCTAGGGGTCATCGGCACCACAACGCACAATGCCGCCGTTGTAGACGTAGCCTTCGACATACTCGCCCTGGAAGCCCTCTTCATGGTCCCACGCATCTTCTCGTTCCTTAGCCTGAGCCCCTACTGGGGCACCCTGATCCCCTGCTTCAAGGAGATGGGCAAGGACTTCTTGAAGTTCATGGTGTTCGTGGTAGTGATCTACCTCGGCTTCCTAACCACCTTTTCGCTCGTGAGCCGCAACTCCTTCTCCTTCTCGCGCATAACCATGATCCTCACGAAAATCTTCTTCGGGTCCAGCGGGGTGGGGATAGAAGTCATGAACGACATTGACCTCGTCTTCGGCCCGCCCCTAATGCTCATCTTCATCTGCCTCAGTTCGTTCCTGTTGACGGGTTCCCTGACGGGTATGCTCTCCAACAGCTTCTCCCGCGTCATCGGCCACGCGAGGGAGGAGTACCTCTACGTCTACAGCGTCTACGTCCTCGAGGCCTCCACCAGCTCGCGCCTGACGCACTTCATGCCGCCCCTGAATCTCATCTCCCTCGTGGTCTTTAGGCCCCTCCGCCTGTTCCTGCACTCGGAGAACCACTTCCGGGCAGGCCGCATCGTCCTCCTGCGCATCACGCACGCCCCCATAGTCGGCTTCATCCGCCTGTATGAGACTATCCGGAGCCGCGACGCCGTCGACGACTTTGCGGGATTCAAAGGTCCAAGGCTGGACACACACGGCGCGGGCAGGCCTCCGCGGTCTGAGTCATCGGGCGCGACGGCCGTGGAGGAGGGGAAGGAGGTTGAGGGGGAGGGGATGGCGCAGATGGAGGCCAGGATGGCGGATATGAGCGATAAGATTGAGAGGCTGACGAATGTTGTGCTTGAGATGCAGCGGCGGCAGCAGGCGGGGCCCTAGTTGGGCAAAGCAACCCAATGGCCGGATTTGCGTGAGGTGGAACTGACATTTCCGAGACGATGCGTTGGAGATTGGATATGGGAAGATGTTCCGGCCTTGTATACTGGTGGTCGGGGCCTGGTATCCTTGTCCCGAGTACGAACAACGTTTGATTTCATGAGCGACGGATGTAAGCGATATTTGGAAATGATTACACGCGCATCTGGACTTTAATATGCCCTTTATACCAGATTGGGACGTACCATTAGCAAGCCTAGCACAGCTTATACACGACTGACAATATTCAAGCATACACATCGTTCTCCACTAGGATACATCATCACCTATCGAGACCCAATGATCCAACTTCAACCCCATCACTCCTGTCCACCGCCGATATACTTTTTCAACCACGAAAACACCTCCCGATGCCAAGCCCTCGAATTCTCACACCCCTCAACCCAATGGCCCTCATCCTCAAACGTCATGAACCTCGCCTCGACCCCCTGCGCCTTGAGCGCCCTATACGCCGCGAGACCCTCCGTCACGGGACACCGCCAGTCGCGCTGCCCGTGAATGACGAGCGTAGGCGGAGCCCGGTGCCAGTTCGCGAGGAGGTCCGGGCGGGAAGGGTCCCACTTCGTAAGTTGCTCCGAGGCCGGGGGAGACCAGGGGAGGGGAGGACCGGAGAAGTGCGGTGGAGTCTCGCGGATGTCGCCGGTTAACATGATGTTTGGGAGGGATGTGACGCCGTCGTGCCAGATGGCGCAGCGGAACTAAGTATCCATGTTAGTGGGAGGCTGTCTGTAACAAAGGAAGAAAAGGGCGGAATCTGCACCTTTGTGGCTAGATCATGGCCAAAGATCCAGCTGACGAGGTATCCACCGTAACTCGCACCCGCGATGGCGGCCTTGTCCATGTCGAGATAGGGGAGTTCCTCAAGATAGTGCATCAGGTTAACAAGATCCTCGTACGGGGCTCCACCCCAAGACCCATAGACTCCTAAGCGCGAGTGTTAGAAATCCACAGCGACCCTTTCTTCTCAGGGAAAGAGTAGCCTACTAGCAGTAAAGTCATGGCCGTAGCCTACGCTCCCCGCAATGTTCGGCATCACTATCACATATCCCTGCTCCGCCCACAGCGCCGCATTCCACTATCTAATGTTAGCTGCGGGCATCAAATGAATACAAGGCAGGGGAGGTACTCACCCTAGCACTCCAGCCATCATTCCACGCGCCCACCGGTCCGCCATGCGGCACTAGCACCCACGGGTACTTCTTCGCAGGGTCGAAATTGCTCGGTTTGATGACGAACGAGTGTACGCACACCTCGTCAGCTCCCTCATACCAAAATTCGGAGACCATAGAATGCTTCAGTCCGAACTTGGCGCCGTGTCGCGTGGCAGATGACACAACCTCGGGTTCAACCATTTGTCTCGTGTCGATGACTTGCCAGAGACTGTTGTCAACGAAGCTGGTGCTCGACACAAGGAGCTTGTCCCACGCCCCATCAACAAGCGGATGGAACTCCGCAACGGAGCCGTTCTTGAAAATGGTTACTGGGTCTTCAAAGGACTGGAGACGTAGGATTAGGGGGTAGTGAGACGGGACGCCGGACGCATTGAAAACCATGTTTGGATATTCAGAAGACTGAAGCTTGAGAGACTGGAGGGTGACACGCCCACAGTCCTCAGTGGTAAGTATCAGAGAATCCGAAGACCCTGCAAATTTCACGCCGCTGGGTACTAACCGCGGCTCCCTACCGATGAGTTCCCTGAACACGTCAAGGGCATCGAGGGAGCCTACGTGACCCAGGTAGAGACGCACATTCGCGTCGTCTTCATAGGGCATGAAGAGGAAAGTCATAAACTCTCCATCAGGGGAAATCTGCACGTCCTGGTATGTTCCCACTATCTGCTTGTTCCCCATGGTCACTATCTGGGGCTTTTGTCGGACCTTCTCAGAGAAGGAAGGGATAGGAGCAAAGTATAGGTCGGAGCAGTTCCAGCGCGTGACATCATCATCGGGTTTTGGAGATGATGCGTCAAACAGAATACCCTCGGTGCTGATATCGTAGTGTTTCTGCGGCTCTTCGACGTCGTAGACTCCACGGACCTCAAGGTCCGTGCCACGGAGGAGGTTTTGGAGTTCGCTATCCGCAGCCCAGAAACCATCGGCGGTCCTAGTCAGCTGAGTATACCAGATAACATACTTATTCTCCTTTTTCATCGTGTCCCACTGCAAGGACAGGTCAATATCACAACTGGAGAAGACGGGGAGAGCGTTGATATCTTACCATCCAGACATCCGAGGTATCAAAGACGCGAGCAGTACTCCTCTTTCTCTCCTTCTCGTCGTTGAACAATTTTCCGTCATCTCCGAGGAGACCCACGGCCACAAATGCGATGCTCCCGTTATCCAACCGCTTGAGCTTCATCCCTTTCAACGGACCATCAAACTCGGCGACCAGACGCCCTTTCTCTACCGGCCGGGTAGCGCCGGTCAGAACAAGGCGAGTTGTCCCCTTCTCACCCTTCATTAGGCAAAGTACCTCGCTCTTTCCCGGAAGCCACAGCGCCTCGGTGATGCTCTCACTACTAGACAGCTCATGAGAGATTCCCGTCTGTATTTCCATCACTTTGAGCTCCTTGCTCTTCTTCCCCTCCGCAAAGTCGTAGGAAGAGACGGTATAGAGCGCGAGCGTGCCGTCATGGTTCGGCACGGCAGGACTCCGGCGAGGGGCCCCAAGCATGACCTCAGGGGTGAACTTCTCGGCGACGAGCATGTCGGATGGCATGTGTACTGACGAGGAGAATCGGATGCTGCTGGGTCGAGGACCGAGGGGCTGAAGCTGAGACGGGACGACTTGAGTCCGAATTGACCTGCGTGAAGAGGGATACGAGGGCGCCGGTCCGTATGAAGAAGCGAGCCCCGGCCTTATTACCGTTGAGCCTTTCACAAATGGGTGGCTAGATACGAAGTGCTGACGACGCGCAGCCGGACAGCGGACGACCCCCCTCATTCCCCGCAAAGAATTAGGCCCCCAATTTGAAGCTTTAGGCAACTCTTTAGCCCCCAGTTTCCCTTGCGAATCACACCACGTCGAGCCTTACGAATGCGGAAGGATCGGGCTGCGCCGGGGAAGGTAATCCTGTCGCCTAGGGAAGGTGTGGGAAACAACACATTGTATGCCAGGGTGGCGTCTTCGGTGGAGCCGTGCGCTAACCGTGTGGGTGGAGACGCTGGACATGGGAGCAGACGCGCGGATATCAGCGCTGTGACGCGTCTCAGTCCTGCTATGAACCTCCTGACCGTTGGAGGGATCGCCACTGGAATGTTCACCTGGCACCTCATGGCCCAACCATGTTCACATAACAACTTGGAAGAAAGCCCGGGCCAGTCATCGATTTTTAATCACTCGGCTTCGCGACTGAACGGACAAGATGGATTAAGCCCTCGGGTATAAGCGTCTATGGTCCCATCCCAGCCATGATCGAACTCATCCGCCTCAACATCACAAGAAACCACTCTCCCGCAAAGCCTTCGTAATCCGCTTTCTCTCCTCGTCCTCAGGATCCGGCATCTTGATATCCCCCGTATCGATGTAATTTTTCCAAAACTTCAGCCCCTCGATGCCCTCTTCGCGGCACACAACCCCCCTCTCCTCCGCCATCTCCAGCTCCTCCTCCGCCACGCCAATACTCCACCCAAACCTCTGCGCCGCGTCCTGCGCCGTGACCCCCAACCCGAACTCGTGCCAGTCCCACGGCACCTCCTTCTCAGGCGGGAACTCGTGCAGGTCGTTGAGCCAAGAGAGCAGCGCCGCAATGGTAGTCTCGTCCGTCCTGTCGTGGCTCTGCACGACCATTACGCCGCTCTTAAACTTGCGCAGCCGGACGGGCAGCTTTAGTTTCTCCCACATCATCGCCGCCTTTTGAAAGTCCCGCGGGCTGACGAGCTCGACGCCGCCCCGAGCCCTGTTGAAGGCCGCCCATAGATCGACGAGACTAATGATGCCTCCGGCCTTCTTCAACGCTCCCCTCGCGTCGTCTGTTAGGAACTCCGCTAGGTTGCGCGAGAGTTCAGAGAGGTAGAGAGTCTCCGAGCTGCTCCCGCCGCCGACAATGTCTTTGGTCGTGACCAGGCCTAGCTGGTTCACTAGTGCGCTCGCCTCCAACGCCGCGTTCCCTCCGAGGCCGCTTCCCTGACGGGCGAATTGTTCCGCCAACGCCACAATCTCCTTCGCCGACGCCATGAGAGACTCCAGGTCCTCGAACGCGTCCCCAATCATCAGCTCGTTATTCTTCCGCATGTCCAGCCCTCTCTGCTCCAGTGCAGCAATCCCTGCCGCCTTCCTTTGAGACCTGCCCTCCCCCTCGGAGCTGGGCGTGCTTGGCGACTCGTCCCCAGCCCTGCTGCTCTTAGGGATAGGAGGCGCGCCGTGTAGAAGCCACTTCCTCTGCGTCATGGCTCCCTTTAACCGCTCGTGGAAAATCTTCTCGCCACCTCCGCGGAAGGATATTTTGACAACTTCCCAACTACCGGCCTTGGAGGGTCCACCTGTCGATACCGGGCCGGGAGACTCTATCCGGTTCGTGTCCTTGGGAACGGGGGCTGGATCGACCCGATTGATGAGTGATGCGCCGCACATTTCGCACGAGAGAAGGGACGGGTGATTCGTAAAGGTACATCTGGGACACTGGAATGATCCTCCGACATCAACTGCGGAACTACTTGGTGCAGGGTCTGGGGAGCCCGGGCCAGAGGGAGAGTCGGCAGGCCTCGGGCTCGATGATTGGGGCCGTAATGGAAGTGATGTGTTAATGCCCCCTACAGCCTGCGACGCTGTCGAAGATCGATTGTTGGCATTCGAAATGGCCGCCTTCAAGACGTGAGTGAGCGTCGGCTTAATGCCACAAGCAAGACATGGTGGCAGTGGCGTGTTAGCAGTCGCGGTTGCCGGGTCAAAGTTGGAGGGAACTGGATTTGAGAAGCTGCATATCACGCAGACCCAAGTCGCCGCCGTTACAGGCTGGAACTGGGGCTGCCGTACCCGAGGGCTGGACCGACTGGACCCCTTTGCTGGAGCCGCATCGATGCGTTTGGGCGGTTTTGGAACAAGCGTAATTTTTGCAGATGACTTGAGGAACCCGGCCTGGAAAATCACTATTTAGTATTTGTATCGACGCAATTGGAAACAGTCTGCAGACTTACGTAGAACTCAAACCTCTCAACCGCCTTCAGGTCCAAGGCAACAGAGTGCTCTCGGGGCGCCTCCTTATCAACATAGCAGATGCGGTGAGACGTCAAGTATACCTGACCATTCTGCTGATTGGGAAGCTTGAACTTCCTTTTGTGAAGCGTATGAATTAGCACATGTGGTATATTCCTGATTCGATTCCAAAGGCACGCTTACCCCTCATATAAGCCGACATTGTCCTGCACGAACAGAAGAACCTCGTCAGGGAGATAGGACGGGCGGAGTGCAGTAGTGAGGTCTATGCTTTTCAGAAACATCCGTCATGTCACTGAAGTAGTTCTCAAAGGTAAGATAACCGATGGATTGGAAATGAAAATGCCGCTGCTGGATGACTTCCACAGAATTCAGGATGAGAGTGGTGAGGGAGTTGGGTCTGGTTGACGTAGGTGCCCATGTTCGGCATCCCGCGGGGGCGGGGCTAGCAAGTGCTGTCACTTGCCAGAGTCTTTCAAATCCATCCGACATCATGCGCCTCATTGTTTCGACCAAGTACTTCGTGGGAAAATAGAAGAGTAGTGCGAATTATATATTTCCAAGATTCTGCAGAGAAATTATCTTTTAATCCTTTGAATTCATTCTTGATGACAACGAAAGATAGCAAGGGAACAAAGAGTTGTTCACAAGTCCACAAAGCCAGACCAGGAATGAGCCCATTAAAGTGCCTGGGTTTTGCCGAGTCTATCCCGAGGGTCACGCGCTAGCCGCTTTGCCCTGCCTGAAATTCCCGCCTATTCTATTCCTCTTGAAACCCGAGCCCACTTGCCACCATCACGTCTCCTCTTACTCTATTCTCAACCGAGCCATCCACTCAGGACCGACACCAGTGCCACTTGCAATCGTCGCAAGAGACCACTTCTTCGTTTCCTCGATACTAATTGATTCAGCTCCCTTCCAACCACGCTGGCCATAATGTCGGGCTGGCAAGCAGCAACGCAGCCTGTCGGTGGCCAAACGACAACTACCCACTACGGCTATCCATCGAGTATGTTGTCTCCAAACCCAGGCCGCCTTCCTATCTATATGAATACTAACGATTTTTCGTCTTTAGATCCCGCCTACGTGCAAGTCCAGGTTCAACAAACCTTCGGTCAGCCCGTTTCCCAACCCGTCGCGCAATATTCCTATGTCCCACCCTCGCATCCCGTTCCGACACCGCCGCCTACTGCTGTTTCCAGCACCCAGAGCACTCCCCAGCCGCAGTCGGCACGGATAGACTGGCCCGACTCTGTTCGCTCATACGTTCAGAGGACGTTCCTGGAGCGTAACCACGACCCCACCATTCAAAAGTCCGACATTGAGGCGAAGCTCAAAGAAGTGATTACCCATGCCAAGGACAGCGGTCAGTTGTATAGCCTTGATTGGAACAACATGCTTCTTCCTCAAGCCTTGATACGAGAACAACGTGAGGCCGAACTGAAGCATCACGCCACCAATCCGTCTTCTCCCGCTACATCCGCTTCCCCCCGACCTGGACCCACACCAACCTCGAAGAAGCGGAAGTCGTCTGAGCCGCTGGTAGATAATCGTTCCTCGTCACCTCCTTGGAGGTCTACTAACCAACACCGCACCCCCCTCGAGGATCGTATCAGCAACCGATCGACGGAAAAGCGACCCAACATGGATGAACCCCTCCCAAAGCTGAGTAAGTTCCAGAAGCAGCAGGAGAAGCGTCTCCGACGCTTTGACGGTGGCTACAAGTCTACGTACCGGAGCCCCAGCCCACCACCATCCGACGGTCCAGTCGTTGGTACCAGCACGACGCTGGAAAAGAGGTATCTCCGCTTGACGGCGCCGCCGGTCGCCTCCAACGTTCGGCCGGAACACATCCTGCGGCAAACGTTGGACCTTTTGAAGAAGAAGTGGCGCAACGAGAGCAACTACTCGTACATCTGCGACCAGTTCAAGTCGATGCGCCAGGACTTGACGGTCCAGAGGATCAGGAACGACTTCACTGTGTCTGTTTACGAGATCCATGCCCGGATTGCCTTGGAGAAGGGGGATCTCGGTGAGTATAATCAGTGCCAAACACAACTTCGATCTCTGTATCAGTTGGGCCTTAAAGGAAATCCCATCGAATTCAAGGCGTACCGTATCCTGTATTTCATCCACACGGCGAACCGCACCGGCCTCGTTGAGGCCATCGCAGATCTAACCCCAGCAGAGAAGCGGACGCACGCCATCAAGCACGCCCTTGACGTGCGTTCGGCTCTTGTGCTGGGAAATTACCACAGGTTTTTCCAGCTCTACCTCGACACTCCCAACATGGGCGCGTATCTTATGGACATGTTCGTCGTAAGAGAGCGTCTCGCTGCCTTGTGCAACATTTGCAGGGCGTAAGTGAATTGTTTCCACCATCTCGCCTAGTAACCAATGCTAACATTGTTCACAGATACAAGCCAGACGTAAAGCTAAGATTCATCACGGAAGAGCTCGGCTTCGAATCCGATGCGGATGCAGCCCAGTTCATCGTTGACCATAACGGCCAACATCTGTTGGAAGATCGCGGCGACTCCATCTTCTTCCTGAGTGGCAAAGCTGGAGGCCTTTTCGAGGGTCCCCGTGCTGCCGCTTTCCAAAGAGTTGATATCAAGGGCCAAATTTGACGGCCTCTTGTCTTGCTACTCGATTGCGTGTTCCTAACATATAAGTTTGGCGCCCTTCGGCAACACCGGCGCGGAATGCTTCTCGGCATACCCGAGGCCGTTAAAGGCGAGGCGTGCACACACACCCTCGTTTCACCTTCCCCGACATGTTTCTCCGCGAGAAAGCCTTTGCAAGGCGTCCGAACGGGCAAGCACAGCACCCACGTAGCCCCAAGCATTCTTCACACAAACAGCCACACGACTCCATAAGCGGACGAAGCGGCGCTGTCCTTGCTTTTTGTTTATTTTACATTGGCCTTGATCCTTTGCCGCCCCTTTTTTTTTTTTTCCAGTTATCGGACTTCAGCATCTTTTGGATTCCCGAGCGCACGTTGGTGATCCCAGACGGAAGAGACGACCTCGCGGAATCTAGGCAGGCCTATCTACCATGCTTCCCAATCTTTAAGCCTGGGTTGAGAAAATCGGTTGATACCCCGCCTTACTCGGCAGCGCAAGAGGTCACGGACAGCCACTCAGTTGGTGAAGTCAGTTTAGCGTGCTTGCATATCAGGTTAAAGGGGTCCGTTGTTGGCGTATGTCAAGGACGGCGAGTTGGCGTTTGCAGGGATACCAGTTCTTTTAGATTAGGATTCAGGGTTCCGGGCAAAAGTTTGCCCTATATCTAGTTCTGGCAGGTTCTCAAACAGTTCATTTCAGCATCTTCGTGCCTTAGGATAACGATAAAGCCAAGCCATTGCGAGAGATTATCTTGTCATCATTTATCGCCACAGCATTATCCAATAATGACTTGTGGCCGGACCTGTTGGTGTGAAAGATCGTCAGATATTGCGGTCCGTGTGTTAACTAGAGGCAACCGTCAAGGTGCTCGTAGGGATCTCCAGGTACATCACCCAGAAGCCCGAATACAGGGAGGTGAAAGGAGACAGGACCACTCGGTGGAGAAGTCAAACAAGCGCAGGAGGGGAAGGATCATAGATGGACACTACTAGCGCGGGGCGGCAATCCTGTCGCTTTATGGTAAGCCCGACCTTGTAAAGTAAAGGTGAATAAGAATGAGAAGCGCTTGGGATATGACTGGTGGTTTCGGGTGTCCTTGCGTTCTGAGAGCGCGATGAGGGCATCCCGGCTGAAAACATGAAGAACGGCCTCAAGAAAAAGAATGAAGAATAAACAAGGATTTGTGCCCTTCGTTTCTTTTGCTCTGGTCCCTCGGCGAGTTGAGCAAAGGTCCTCTTGTACTCCGGGTGTAAGCACCCTGAACCTACCTTGCACACAGAAGGTAGTGCCTGGAGTGGGAGATTTACGACGAAAAGTCGTGCCTTGATGTTATACACAGGGAGTCCTAAACCTTCTTCGAAGGTCCCACGTCCCGCCAGCTTCCCGTCTCCCGTCCGGCTCGGTTTGCGGGTGGGCGCGTCGGGGGCAGGCGGGTAGCCGCGTCTCCTATGAGCTGAGGGTACCTCTATGGACAATGTATCGGATGTTACAATCTTCATGGTCATGAATTGTAGTGAACAGCGGATTTAGATGAAAGTCCTTTTTCCGGGGCGTTGCTATCGGGAGGATGAACTGCGGTAGGAAGGGGTTCCTAAAGAGGTCTTGGAGAGCGTCTTGTCAAGGTCCGGAGAATAGTGTGCATCTATTTCCTCCAGTAGAACATGGAAAGAAATATCTCGATACGGTAATCCAGGGTCTGTACAAGGAAGGGGAGGCCTCATCTATTCGCGACATGATGGTTGGCTTCGAAACGAAATGGATGGCCCATTTCGGAACTGCATGACCTCGGAGTTTCAGTAGATGAGAGGGATGGATGGCAGATGCATTCTAAAAGGCACTGGATTAGGGTTCTCGACCGATCGGTCACCATAATCCATCCTGTTCGACCACAGGCCCATATCCTACGAAGTGTCTTGAGAGAGCTCAAGTGGAGGATCATGCGGCAAAGACCACGCCGCCTTACAACTACTTACAGTCAGATCTGGCAATCACTTATACACTCGAAACAGCCGCCCTTCTAGATAAAAGTGTGCGTGATGCGAAAACTCAGTTACGCCTCGCTTTTGTGATACCCTGAGCGTCTCTCGTCCAACGCTAACACCCAGGTGGACAATACCTACCTCGACAGCGCGTTGCCCTTCCCTGATATGACGACATGGCCTGTTGCATCGTTCCGGTGCCAGTCTTTATAGTGCGCCCCAGTGCGTTCTCGGTCAGTAGCATGTCCAGTTCTGCCGGGCGAGATACGTTTGATGTGCACGGGCTGTCCGGGGGATGTTCCGGAGCTCAGGGCGAGGTGCCGGGATGGGGACGCCCGATTCAAGGTGGGTGGGCGGTAGCATTGGGGCCGATATGCCGGGGCGTAAAGCGGCTATAGCATAGGGGTATAATGGGGCCTGTTGATCGTCATCTTTGCCGGTGTTGGGCAGTCTGTTCGTCGATTGTATCAAGCGTATATTACACGAGGCGATTATCTGGATGAGGGAGAGATGGTGTGCGATGCCAGAGACGATGTCGTGAGTGCAAGTTCAATGCTATGTGTCTCCGCAGCAGCCAGTTGTGCCGGTTAGGCAGAATCAAGAGCCTAGGGAGCAACACATCTGGTCTATGACGTCTACCGCGGGGAGAAAACTCGAAATGTCTCACGTCCTCCGGTAGACCGTACGGCACCGCACGTGGTATGTAGCTGGCGTCGTTCGACAACCCCCCATCAGGTCTCCTCTCGAGGTGCCGTGGAGAAAAAGGCCTAGGGCGAGAAGTGACGGAAACCGGGAGAGCGGTGGGTTGCACCGGGACACAGGCTTTTGCCTCTGCCCAGGACAAGTGCGACATGCAGGAGTATGCATGGCATGCTGGGCCGTGTTTGGACGAAAAGGAGAGAAGCGGCCGGTATGTGCCGGTTGTCTGCCTTGGCGGGGGCACAATAAGGTTGTGATGGTTCCCGTCCATGTTCTCGACCATTGCCGCTCGACGGATCCCGGGTATATTAGGGCGGCGGAAGCTCGCCGTCCCGGCATCGATCGCCCTGCCGCATTGACCAAAGCAGGGACGCATGGCTTCTAGGTTCTTCTCGTCTCAGCCCAATGGACTACCGAGCTCCAGGCGGCGGATTAGGGTTCCCCAAGAGTTGGAGCTCAAGCTGCTACTCGAGGACTGCCAGGAGGCCGCCCGTATCCAAGACCCAGCGCCCAAGCAGCAGCACCAGAGCGAGCTGCATGAAGCGATGCCCAAGAGCTGTGCCCCGGGCCCACCGCACGGCGCAGCCTGCGAGGTGTCAGGTACGAGGTACGAGGCAAGCATGAGGCCGCCGAGTGAGGGTTTCCGAGGAGATAGAAATGCATGTGGTAATGCGCGGAAGCGCATGAAGAGTCATGTTTAGGGCCCAAGGAGCTGATTCGGGGACCGGGACATGAGTGACCCGGAACCTGCTGGGGCAAGCAAGCAATCTGGAACTTGGTCCATGTACCCGGTACCGCGACAATTTACGAGTACTCAGTAACGCGAAGCCCAACCACGGTGGTGTCCGGCTTTAGGTAATCAGGTGTTGGGATATAGATGCTCGAGGTTCTAGCAGGCAAGAGGGAATGATGATGGATTTCCCGATGCTACTGGGATAGACTCTAGCGCCATCCAAGTATGTATTCAGTTCTCTTTTCTGCCCACTTCCCCTCAGCGATGAGCGCCGACTCTCGGGCCCCGACGAGTCACCGAAGAGACATGCCGTAGCCGAAATAAAGTGGTCCGTCTTCCCCGCCTAATGGGTAGGGATGTACCAGATACACCCCGGCCCAGCGCCGGTGGGCCCCTCCACCTCAGCAGACCCTCCCCACCCCCTCCTACTCCTTAGTGTTTTTGCGCACCCAATGTGGGCCCAGCGCAGGGCTCCCATGCGCCAGCGCCACGCCCTCCCTCCGTGGTCCACGTACCCACGTACCCGTACCCACGAACACTCGCATGGACTTTTCGTTCTCGCGGGTGCCGCAGCCTCTGCCTATCAGCGGCCGGGACCTCTTTACCCACTCCATTGCACCACTCCTCCCGTCTCCTCCCCTGACTCCGAGTAGCTCCCTTTCGACTTCATTCTATCCACCTCCTCGTGTGATCCGTGCTTCAAAGACCTCTTTCTTCTCCCAGGCCGCATCATGATCCAGTGATCAATCTCGTGTCGACGTCCCTCGGCCAACATTCATTCCTGCGATATCGATAGTCGCTTTCGCCCTAGGACCTCGACCTCCCCTCTCAAAGACCACCCCACCCACAGCCCCTCACCACCGAAAGTCCACATTCGCACCTCGGCGACCGTCCTAGCAACCACACGCAAGCGTCCAAGACACCTTTGCGGCATATATTTGATAGGCCTCGAGGCAATCCCGTATCTAATTCCATCCCGACGGGTTTCACCGACGTCTATTCCAACGACACCTCCCCGAGCCGACCTCGACTGCTAGACTTAACCTATCAATCTCCTTTCGCGATCGCGATCGATTAGCGCATTCCTTTTTTTCTCCACATCCAACAAAGAAACGGCCACACTCCTCTTCCATCAACAGGACAGTCACCAGCGAATTCCTGCTTGCGTCAAATCCCGCCACCATCGCCGAGGACAATCGCATGTCACTCTAGGACAAGAGCTGTCACACTGACTCACGTTTGCGAGCATCTCGAAGTTGCATATTATCAAAAGTGTGCGAAGAGAAAGCATCGTGCCGATCCACCGACGGCTGCATATGCCTACAGCCTACTAGACCTGACCTACTGGGAGAATAGCTGGGTGTGATAACAATCACTGGAAGAAGATTATCACGGTTGAAGTCTAGCTCCGCGCATTAGCAGATAGCAACACATATCAGTATGAAGGTGGGTTGAACGCCGTTCGATGTCGCTTGCTGCCCCTTTGCTTCCAAGCCTGTCGCTACGGGCGCGCCAGTCAGTGGATCTGGGGCCTTCCGAATCATGGCTTGTAGCATAGCGTCATCGCGATGGTGTCACAGACCGTTGTTGGGTTTAAGGCTAGCCAAGACCTCTGATGCGTGTTCCTATCTTTCCCCGCATCGGCTCGCTAGTGGCGACCGTGGTCCCTGCTCTTTTTTGTAGACGAATGAGACCATGCTGACTAGAACCCTTACTCCCCAGGCCCTACGAAGATCGATCAAGGGTGACAAGGACAAATCACCTCCGGTGTCCATATCACAGAAGGCTGCCGTGGCGATTGTGCCTCCCAAGAAGGTACGTTGAGCCGAGCGCGCTCCATATCCGGCGGCCTCCCTTACTACATTGCGCAGAGGGCTTAGCCTCAGCGCTCCCTGTCTGTCTTCCGCGCGCACCGCTAACAGCTGCAACTAGGTTATTCGCGCGCTCTACGACTATGCTGCCCGCTCCGACCAGGAACTCAGCTTCTCGAAAGGAGACTTCTTCCATGTGATCGGAAGGGAAGACGACTCGGAATGGTACGAGGCCTGCAACCCCGCCCTTCCCGACGCCCGCGGCCTGGTCCCGGTCGCCTTCTTCCAGGCACTAGGCAGAACGGAACGAGAGAGCGCGGATGGTGGAAAGCCCAAGGAACATGACTCGGGATACTCGGAAAGCAGCGGCGCGCCGATGCCTGGTCCTCCCGCCGTGGGAAGCCCTCCAGCCGGCGCTTCCACGATGCAGGGCCAGCGTGTGTCGCAGTTGGGCAAGCCTGGCGCCATGGTTTATGGTGTTGTACTGTACGACTTCCAGGCGGAGCGCGCCGACGAGCTGGATGCGAAGGCTGGTGAGGCCATCATTGTCATCGCGCAGTCTAACCCCGAGTGGTTCGTCGCGAAGCCTATCGGGAGGCTCGGCGGCCCCGGCCTCATCCCCGTGACGTTTGTTGAAATCCGAGACATGGCGAGCAATAAGGCGGTTCCGAGCGCGCAGGAGGCCATCAAGAAGGCCGGGATTCCCAAAGTGGAGGAGTGGAAGAAGATGGCGGCGGACTACAAGAACAGCAGCATCACGCTCGGCAAGTTCGACAGCGGACAGGCGCCGGGGCAGCAAGGCATCGAGCAGGGCATGGATCGGATGAGTCTGCAGCCGCAGCAGCCGCAGCAGCAGTACCAGCCGTCGCAGCCACAGCCTCTTGGGAGCCCCCAGAATGGTGTCTATGTAAGTGCCAACCCCGCACAATATATATGCCAAACGTTTCGCCTCCGATAGCAGTTTGCTGACCAGTCAACTTCAGGCGCAGCAGCCCGTTCAGTCGCCGGGCTACCCACAGGACGCAGGCTACGGGGAGAGCCAGTACGGATTTAAGAGCGCAGCACAACTCTTCGCCCCTATCTCGGCCCAGATACCGAAGTACTGTTTTGCGGAAGACAAGTACTGGTTCGTGATTGAAGCGGAACTCGAGGATGGCAGGAGGTGGGAGCTGTCGCGATACTACGAGGACTTCTACGACTTCCAGATCGCGCTGTTGACCGAGTTCACCATCGAGGCGGGCAACACGCAGCAGCAGAAGCGGTCGCTGCCGTACATGCCGGGCCCGGTCAACTACGTCACCGACGCCATCACGCAGGGTCGGCTGAGGAACCTCGACGACTACGTCAAGAACCTGCTCGCGCAGCCACCTCACATCTCGCGGAGCAACCTCGTGAAGCAGTTCTTTGCCCCCCGAGAAGGCGACTACGAGATCGATCCCAATGCCGAGGAAGACGAGTACCGGCTCTCGGACCAGTCCCAGACCTTGGGCGAGTCGCCCGCAGACCCGGCTCCCCTGCAGCCGATGAACGGAGGTGGTTACGGGGGTCTCACGGCGCCCCTCCAACCGGGCGGCCCCACCCCTAGCCAACAAACCGTGTCCCACCATCACCAGAGCTCCTCACAGGGCCAACCGCCCCAAGTCTCCCCGCCAGCAGGCACCGAACAGGCCGCGCCGCCGATGAAGGTCAAGTTCCACTTCAACGGTGAGGTATATGCCATCCGCGTGCCCGGGGATATTCTCTTCGAGAACCTGCACGACAAGATCCGCGAGCGGCTCCGGATCCCGCCCGACGAAGAGATCCACCTCTCGTACAAGGACGAGGCGACTAGCGATCGGCCTAGCCTGTTGAGCAACAACGACCTCGACACGGCGTTGCATCGCAACGAGAAGCTGTTTTTGTTCGTCGAGCAGGTCTAAGGGTCTGCGCTTTGAGGACTCAGTCCTCATGCCTACGTGTAGCCGTATGCGCTTGCGACAGGATCTCTTCCCTTTTGTTATGTTTTATATGGTTATGTTGCAGCATTCTGTTTGGTGTCCGGGTTTTGATATCCACTTGCATTTCTACGCCGATCCTTCGGTTTCTGGTATTTGAGTGGTGGTTGGAGGGGGAAGAGAAAAGTGTAGGGCTTGAAATGCCTTCTTTTCATGTCGTATATCATCTGTGTGTGTCGGTTCTGTTACGAATTCTTCTTCTCTTATGATTCCCTAGTTTATGGTTTGACCGGTTACCGAGGCGACGACGAGGTCCGACCCTCACGGAACGGTGCGCATCCTGGCACCAATGTCTGATTTCAAGGATCCCGCCACCGACAACTTACGATTCACGCCAGATCGAGGATCGATGAAACGCGGCGTGGATGTGTTGTACGTTTCTGGCGGGGACTTCCTCCGTGTGGTTTAGGGGGCGCATGTCTTCATATACCTGTTGATAACCTTTCGTTGTCCCGGACTTGTTGATGCGGGCTTTCACTTCTTTGACGCACGTTTATATTCCGGGAGGAAGCTTGGCTACGATGCACGGGAGGCCCAAGTGATGGGATATGGGATCCGTAAAATTTTGTTCTATCTAGGCTGGGAGGGATGGATGGGGGTTGATAAGTGAGGCGTTTGGGGTTTGGGGGTGGAAATGTATGTTCGACGTCCAATATGATACGGATGCAAGATCTGTATAATACCGTGCTGTGGACTGGTGACTCCCATGTCTTCTACGCTGACTATACATCTCCGCATGTTCCCAGTGTAATCGAGGATGCTGTGATGGCCCGTTGGTATCAAAACAGAAGAACCTGCACTACGCCTCTCCCCTGAATACACCCTCGATATCCCAGCACCCACCTGCCCGACGTCAATGCCACGAGAGTAACAGCTGTAATGGTCATAGGAGTTGTTATTAAGAGCCATATATCGCAGCTTGCAAACCATCCGCATCCCACCGCACCCTAACCCCTTGATCCCTTGAGATAAAAAGATGGCATCGTACAAAAGTAATTACCTCCACTTTCCACCTCAGCCCCACTCCCTTCCTTCCCCTTCATCCCTTTCGTTTCGATTCCTCCTTGTCCTGCCAGCATGGTATCGCGTCGCGTCTCATCGCATAGAAAAGCAAAAACAAAACACCCCGTAAAACAACTTTGTTCTCGAATATGAAACAAGAGAGATGCGGGAAAGAATGGACACCCTAGGAAAGATACATGCATTCCGTTAGACCCTACCAACGCCGTTTCCCGACCCGAAAAGTCCTGGAGTGCGCCACTCTGTTCCCTACTCGTATCAGGCAGGTGGTTAAGCGCGTTGGTTATTCCAACGCCTCCAGGACTAAAAATGTTGCCTTGAAAGAGAGTCGCTCCTCACCGTGGATGATTACCCTCATTAAATCTGCCGAGCTCATGAATGGACCCTTAGACAATCACATGCGTCGACATGTGCTCCACAGCCTCCTTAATCGTGCGGAGCATCCGATGGTTGACGCAGAAGGGGCACCGACGAGGCCTGTCCCCATTCGACATCGGCGCGCCGGGATCGATGGGCGTGAGCGTCAGCCCGTCGGCAGTGGTCGTGACGCGAGACGGCCCCTGGCGCGCAGGCGTGCTATACTCCCCGCCCAGCTGATCCGCGCGCTCGCGCTCAGCGCGCACCGACGCGGCGCTGGCCTCGGCTTCGGCCTCCTCCTCCTGCAGCTGCCTCAGCGCATTCTGCAGCACCACCTCCGGGTCCTCCTCGGGGTCCGTGGCCGCAGCCGTGGCGTACAGCTGCGCGTCGATGGGCGGGTGCTGCTCAGTGGGAGACTCCGGGTTAGGCCCCGCGGCCGAGAGGGCTTGGTTGGCGACGAGAGCAGTAGCGCTCGAGTACGCGACGGGGCTGGACTGGCGGCGGATGACCTCGTCGCGGACGAGGGCGCAGGTGTTGAGCGAGGGCTCGACGCCCACGAGGCGGATGACCTGCTCGCGGATGGCGGTGGGGCTGGTATCAGGCGCGACGGGCATGAAGCGCGGGACGCACTCGGCAAGATAGTCAATGTCCTCGGCCGGGTTCTCGACGTCCGTATGCCTACGCTGGCGGCGGATGAGCAGGCCGTATCTCTTCTTGAACCGGTGGATCCAGCCGGGCGAGAACTCAGGCGGCTGCTCGTCCTTGTACCGCGGCAGCGCCGTAAAGATGCTCTTCGCCTTCTCAGCAAGCTCCTCGTTCGTCGGGTGCCGCCCGTTAGCGAGCCCCCGCTGGTACCATAGCAGCACGAGCTTCTCAACGTCGGGCCAGTTCCCGAAGCGAAGCCGCGACCCACTAAGTTGCGGGTTGTCGCCGTCGAGACGTGAGTACTTGGGCGACAGGCTGTGCGAGACGGTTGACTGGCTGATGACCTGGCCATAGGTGCGCTGGAACCACTCGATACACGCGCGGTGGCTGGGACGCGTCTGTTGGCTGTTGGCCCAGCGTCGGAGCGCGCGGCGCTGGTCCAGCGTCAGGGAGTTGCGCTCGCGGGGTGTGGAGGACGGGCGGTGGGCGGAGGCCGGGGCGGAGACTGGAGCCGCCCCTGGAGTTGGGCCTGGGGTCGGGGCCGGCTCCGGTTCCTCGGGGAGGGGCGGCGGCGTGTCGTCGAGGCCGTTGGCCATGACGTGGTCGGTCTCGGTCTCGGCCATCGTGAACGGGGATAGAGTCGTAATTTTGGCGTTTGGGGAGATGCGTGGATGGAGGCTTAGTCGGCCGGCAGAGGCCAGCCCGAGGGGCGGGTGAAGGCCGAAACTCCAAATGGAGGGAGCTCGGCTTCGAGGTGCTATCCCCGGACGCTAACTTCGCGAACGGGCGTGTCTGAAGACTCGGCTCTTATCCGAAGGAGGAAACAGCTGGGTCGCGATTTGATGCAATTGAATGGTGCGGATATGATGGAAATCGTTGTATCCGGAGGGTGGAAAGGGTAGAATGGTAAAATTGGGGGACGGGGAGTTCCGGCGGACGAAAGTGAGTGGCGGTGTCCAGGGTTAGTGCCTGGGATGTGGGGCGAAATCCGCCCATTGGAGCTCCACAGCTCAGCAGACCGAGCTTAGTCATACACGCGAATGGTTGGTGGAAAAGACACTTCACGGAAGTCCAAGAAATCATGATCGATGATGTTTGCGGGGATCGTCCTCAGGGTCAGTCGGGATGTTGTGCTGACGCATTTTTCTTTGTCTTCAATGCAAGTCCCGACCTACTAGGGCCGCCGAAGTCGCCCGCTTCATAGTGGGTGGCCACCCGTCTATTTAAACTCGCGAGTTGGTTTAATGTTCGTCCAAATTGCATATGCCAGACTATTACTCTAATAGGCCGGCGATCATGTTCCCGGATCCCATAATTGGAAACTAATACCCTGGACAACCAACGCATGGTACGCCTTTAGAACTTCTCTATAGCGCTGAAGCGCACATACTAGAGTCGCGGAGCCCTCCTCTCCACCCTTCCGCCTTACTATGGAGTCACGGAGTCCTTTACTCTTTTCACGAGCGTATGCTTATTGTTTGCTTTATCAAAGGGTCCCTCCGTTAAGAGTCAAGGTCTCTGAGCAATGCCCCAGCGACGAACTTATGAAGATATCAATGCTATTACTTGAAGTAGCGGCTATATGCCAGGGGGAATCTTATGAGCGAGAGAGGCAGGCTGGCAAAGAGAAGTTCGTAAACGGCACACACAGGCTATACGAGAAGAGACTATAGCCCTTGATAGGATGTTAAACTCGCGTGTCCCTATGTCTCCATGCTGATAGCTATAGGTGCAAGATAGCTTAAACCAATTATGATTTCGAAGGCATTTTAAAACCAGACGAGGCTGATTAAGTGATTTCCCAAGATGCCCAGACACCGTGTAGAACACGTAAGATATCCATTGATATATCATCTGTCGCGGCCGTGGTTACTGCAGTAGGTAAGTGGTCACCGGAGCTTATTGTTACCGTGCCAATGGCGCGGTTACCTTTCGCTTACCCATCATAAACTACCGTGACGTTTAGGACGAAAGGTAGAGGCCAATACCTTCTAAAGTCGAAATCACACCTTGAAGGTGCTGACCAGACGCCTAGGGGCTGGCCTAGAGGTGACGCGGAGTTCCGGCAAGCAGGGGTTCAAGGGTAGATGCTCCACGGCGCTTAAGGTATTCGTATAGCCTAGATCTAGCTTCTAAATCACAATCGAGGGCCCATCTTAAATCATAAGTCATTGCCTCTGTCATATATCAGTCGGTGTTCAGCGCGTATCTAATATCTCAAGAGCCAGAATATGTTATAGCGACTGAATGTACTCCAATAAACGTCCAGGCATACGCCATCAAAGCTATTCACTTCTAGGCGTTACGTGTCAGTCGTCAACTACATGACTCTCGTTGGTGAAGAGAAGGGGAGTGGTTAGGAAGTCGAATCATACTTCTTTCTTTCGGCGCCTCCTCACCAAGCCGCCAGTTACCCGGCGAAATAAGGACAAGTCGTCATCACCAAGCCTCTTATCACTACGGACCCCAGAGATAGATGAGACAGGGACAATAACAGGGACAGGGCCATGCATGCCACTAGGGCCTGGTGAGGCAGGACCGGGCATGTCGCTTGTGCCCGACGAGACAAGACCGCGCGGGTCATCGGGAGGCCATATGAGCATCCTAACCTCCAAACCAGGCCGAATGACGGTCTCCCAGAGCTGCGGAAGAAGGAGCTCCCTTTCTGGTCCGATGAGGTCGAATCGTCCTTGTTGCACGTGTGGACCGAGGCCTTCCACGTCCAAGAAGGCCCCCTTGATTAGACTTTCCATATCCTAGTTGTGGAGGGACCAAAAGAGTTAGCCTTGGTTATCTAGACTCTTCGGGGCAAGGGGAAAGGGCTACATACGCTCCAGGTCTGACAGATGTGGAGCGGGAAGTTAAATTTCCGCCCAACGGCATCTGTGAACTTGATGGGAGCCAGTTTCGCCTTCTCCTCCTTCTCTGCTGCCACTTTTCCCAGCGCCTCCTGTCTTTCCTTTTTTGCTTGGTCAAGGAGCGTCCTCGCGTACAGCTCAAGCGCCTCGTAAGACGGCATCTCGGCCTCGTCGTGCTCACTCTTGGCCTTCCAAGACAAAATCTTGGCGTCATATCCAATTTCCTCACCGTCAAGCACCTTTGCAAAATCTGTTGGATCTTGTCTGTAACCTCCAGGGTCTCCAGATACGGGAAAGTCGAGACCCCCAGAGTCCGACTTAATATCGTCAGCCGTGGCCCGAGACCCGAGCCTCGCTACTTGTACCGAAGCCTTTGAGCCCCCGGATTCCTCGTCTTCGTCCATAGCAGGCAAGACAAAGAGAGCGATGTCCTCCATGTGTGTCCCGAGGTGGGCTTGCAATGCGGATAGTGTGAGCTCCTCCCCACAAATGAGGCATTGATCTTTACCCGCCGACACGTCGACTTGTCTTTCAGAGAGGTCCAAGATGGCGTTTAGTTGTGGTGGAGAGGCAGATCCTCCATAGTGCTCTTGGAGGTGCGTTGACGCTTCCTGTCTAGTTGTGCACCTCTTATCGCACTCTCTGCACACATACTCGCGCCGATGGACCTGTAGCTCGTGGTGCATCCACTCATGACGGCTCACGTATAGCTTCCCTGAATTCTGGCAGTCTTCAAACGTGCAAACGTAGGGACGGAGGTCCCGGAATACATGGCGCCTAGTATAACTTTCCTCAGCATGTGTACGATTGCAGGGTATATGTATGGTATCAGGGGGGGTTGACCTACTTCCACGATTGCCTGTCCTGCATCTCGCTGAACTCCAGCGTCAGTCCGCAGTACGGACACGGGAAAGTATTCGCACCATCTTTCGCTTTATGTGGATCGGGGACAGAGCCAGATCGGTCTTTTCCGATGGCTGTAGGTGCATAGAGAGTCCGCGGCCGAAGGTCTGTTTCCGTTTCATGGTCAAGCGAGAAAGCAGCTGTTGAGAAACTCTGCCTTGACATTGCCGACTTTTGTCCTGAGCATGAAAGGTCGCCGTCCGGTGGCTTGAGAGTAGAGGTTCGGCTTTGTGACTCTTGCCTCAGTGCCACCTGTTCGTCTAGAACGGACGTTATTTCCTGCGAGGGAAGCCGAGCCATGTTAGGCTCGTCCTTCTTGAGATCGTAAGGAGGGGTAGTCCAGTATCGGAGCTGCTCTCGTCGTCTCGCGTTTGCTGCCGCAAGCCGTTGGCAAAACCACGAGATATCTTTTAAATCATCGTTTGTCGCATCCTTTCCGATACCAACGGGCCCCTCGTCTTCAAACTTGATTCCTCGTGTACTCTTGGTTAGGCCCCGCCATTGTAACACTTTTTCGAGTACATGGCTCTCGTCCGAGGTGTGGAATCCAGCACTAGGCATCAAGACATCCGGGTCAGTCGAGGTCGGCGCATTCGACCGTGAGCTGACAGAGCGGATATATCTGTCTAAAACACCTGGGCGCCGAAGCAAAGAAGATAGGTCATAGAGTGATCGGATTTGTTCAACAATCTGCTGGACGAGAAGGCGGATTTTGGGCATGCTACGACGCGGGTGTCGGCCATTGTCCTCGGCGTCGTCGTCTGTAGTAGCATCGGAGTCGACACTGACACTACTGATTGAACCGCAGTCCGATGCGGCAAGTGGATCGTACTTTCTCTCGGCGATAGATGTCGCTGGAGCAGGATTAGATGAACGTTGCGGGTCTGCGAGCTATGGAACTCACCTTGACTGAGGAGTGCTCCTAGGCGCGCGAGGATACCTTGAACTAGGTGTCTGAGATTGTCGTCGAGTCGGAGTACATCATCTAACGAGCCGCGAGCTCTTGCTGGGAGGTCCGCCTTGCTCTGCTCTCCCCAGATCTTCGCTCTTCCGTACTCCTCTAAGACCTCTGAAATGTCGATCTGCTTGAGGAGAATCGCACGACAGTTATCATCGCCCAAGGCCAGCAGAAATTCTCTGAAGGTCTGCATGCACTTGCCAAACCACTCAGAGAGAGATGCGGGGTTGACCGTGGTTGACGAGCCCGCCATAATGGCGAACGACGGACTCTGTCAACTATACGCCCTTGAACACGACAGTTCACGGTCTGGGGGGCTGTGACGTGTGTACCGTCCGAATGGCCTGATATCCAACGGTTGGATACAATATCCTTCGCGATTCGAGGCTGGGACTCCATCGACGAGCGAGAAATAAAACGTACAAATAAATGATACCTTGTCCAATGGGGTCGTGCCACACTACGGTCAACCCGCGCAGCCTAGTCGGCTTTCTAAATACGGCTCATAATTAGACCGGTGCAGATGCATCGCAAATCGAAACCCCCGCTCAACCGCTCAACCTCTGCGTTGAGTATCTACGAGCTTTCCACAACCCGGGGCCCGGGGGGGGGGGGCG